>JASANE010003706.1:0-33898 GCA_030248225.1 Trileptium ribeirensis
TGTAACCTCTTGGTTCATTTCATATTCTGTAGATCAATGGTCTATGTAAAAATGCAGCCCGAGTAGTAACTATTCGGTATCCCCATCACATCTACAGCCAGAGTTTACTACAAGACAAGGAATCCAGCTGCTGCTAGACATAATCTGTTCTATGAGAAAATAGGGTGCTAAAACTATAACCATGTCTTTAGGAAGATTAAAACTATAAACCAATTCTTCAATCGCAGATACTTGCATGTCTCTGGTTGGCTAAATTGGCTGGAATACTAAGATTACTCTGCACTAGCGGATTTTGCTAAAAATTGTCCAGATACTAAGATTTCGCTCAGCTGGCGAATTTTTCCAAAATTGGCCCCGATAATAAGGTTTGTCTCGGCTAGCGAATTTTTGGTATGTATTAAAATGTCTCTTCACTGCATGTTTCAGAGGTAGTACCGAATTTCTCGAATGTTCAAATCCTCAAATCTTTGCTTGTACAATACAGTAATCGTTGGTTTTCACCAACAGCTATATTATACTTTTTAAATAGCGCAGACATCTTTCAGAGTTTAGGTTTTGAGAAAGATCCAAGCAAAGTTTCTTAAAATATGCCAACAGTTGTGATATTAGGAAAGATGATAGGCGTTTTGGAGAACCTATCCAGTGTCAAATAACTCTGCTAAAGCACATCCAGGTCAAATCGGATAATTATAGCATTTATATGTCGTTCTGGAGCATATCAAAGAAGACGACAAGTTTATATGCTGCTTCGCCTATATGTCATCTAGCAGCAGCAACACGTACCCGTGGCTGCAGCTGATTTTACCACAGTTCGACTCATCTCGTCAATGCTTTTCAAATGATATATAAAATTATACATCTATCGAGAAAAAACTTTTTCGAAATTTTTTTCCAAGGGGTGAGCCAAAACAATCGAAAAAATGAAATAAAATCGGATGAGGTGGATATTTTCTAAACCATCTGGTCACGCTGCGTCGAATGGTATAAAATTATCGCTTTAGTTTCAAAATTGACCATTTTTGGCCCGTGGGTATACGCGAAAAGATCCCATATCTGTTGCACCTGGCTTTTCAGGCGACGGGGTTGCTACACTGGTGCTCGAAACTTAGATCGGCTTTCTCAGAAGTGAATGTTGAGTCGCGATGGACACTGAGTAACCCAGTTAAAGTTGCAGTCGTGTTGAAAAGTACAAGCATCGAAATATAATAATCCAATGGCGACAAAATGTACAAGATTTTACTGTTCGCCACATTGCTAGATTTTGGTAATTACTGTCAACCGCAAATACAAAAACTCACATTTTTTCACCTAAACACACTATGGCTTATGGTTTGGCTCATTTAAATTTTCCGAATTTCATATTGTAGGCAGTAACAGTACCCAATTGCTTTTAACACAACCCAATTTGTAGCAGAAAACCACCAAAACAGTTAGTATATTAGGCATGACACGTCAGAAGAAACGTATAGTGTTGAACCTTAATGGAAATACCCAGTGCCTATAGGCTACAGTTCGCTTCCCGTGACCTAATTGATGCTGTCATTTGCAGGACATTCTTAGCTGGAGCCACAATTTTGTTTAACAGTGTGATCGGTGTGTAAGAGTTTCGGCTTCACACCACAAAATTAGACACGGAACCATCACTTTATACGAATTGGTCTTTCTATACAAATCATCGAAAAACCATCAGAATCTCTTTAATAGCAGTCAGATGAGCTGCATAAGAAACAACACAGTTTTCGGTTTGTGATTAGATAGAAAATTCCTTCTTACAAAGGCTACATTTTGGAACTGCGGTAATAAAATGCGTTCTACGTCATACGATGTTATGTGCAAATTCTCTTTCTGCTAATGCTTCAAATTCTGCTTTTGACCAATAAGTCCGCAATCGCCTTTTCAAGTGTTTCCGATATTATATTTAATTACTGATCTTAGCCAAAACGCAGCGGAATAACCATGTAAAGAATCTGCCATGCATCAGATTTGCTTTGCAGTACATAACTGCAAAGTCTTTTCGGGTATACACCCGGCCCTAAAATCGTCAATTTAATGCTACAGCGGAAGTTGTGGTACCAATCGTAAGCCTAAAAGTTGTAAAGCCATGTTATTACTTGATTTTTGCACCATTGGACTTAGCTGATCAATGCGGCATACAAAATTTACAATTATCGAGAAAATTTTTTTCAAAAATATTGGGCACCAAGGGCACCGGTATGCCAAAGAAAATAAGAAAACTTTTTGCCCTAAATATTTATATTTTCTGAACCGCATCGTCGAGCTGTGTCGAATGGTGCCAAAATTTCTGATGTAACATCAAAATTGACCATTTCGGCTGGTAGGGTATACTCGAAAAGACCCCAAAAGTTTCACATTCGTACTGTTTATTGTGTGCTTACAAGTAATAGCTCTAGCACGACTTACCGTGCATTCATAGATTTGTATACACAATTTAGACGAAATCAAATGAGTGCGAAAGCACGAATTTGAACAAATATACTGTACAACTGTGCATACGAATATTTGAAAGAACGGCTAGCCTTGCTACAACTAGCTTGTAACATAGCTATAGCATCATAGATTTATGGTATATGTGCTATGTCACAAAGAAATTGCAGCAATGTAAAATCACAACAGCCAGAACGTTGGGCATTACCTTGTTACAATTCGTATAAAACATGTGGAAACTAACATATAAAAGGTGCATTGGGTTTGTTGAATTTACGATCAACGGATCAATCCTCAGGATAACTTCAATAGCTTTAGAACTTTAAAATGTTTCTGATCGTGTGTTTATACGTGATTGCATTACCTTGCCGGATATAAATTTTGTTTATCCTATCTCGTTGTTTGTTTTTCACTGTGTCTTTTCCCTGGATCGAAAATTTATTCAAAATTCAACTATAATTATGTATTAATTTCGTATATAACGTGAACTCAAATAGTTGACGTAATTTTCAACAGTGAAATTACATAAATAGTGATGTCCCACGCATAACCTCTTCAGAAATCTAAAAGCGTATTTTTTGAAACAATCATGATACCCCTATAATGTAACTCAGTACAGTCGTCAAGGCTCTAAGTTTAGGTTTTCACGCTGCCTTATCAAGCGTAAGCCTTTTTTCTGGTCAGAATAAGAGGATCAAGGTCCCATATGAAAAGTCGCCAGAAGTTTGCTGTAAAATCCACCGTGCTTAGTGCACACTCCTCTTAACCACCCCAACCGGGTGAAGATCTGGAGAAGCTCAACTGACATGTGCTAAACTGCAAAAAACCAAGTAATATCTCAAAAGTTAACTGTTTCAATAACAGATATTGCATTTCCGACTGGATTTTTGTGTAAAACTGTGCAAATAAGGATGGGAGGTTAAAATACGCTCCAGTCTTGGAGGGCACTATTGGCATGTGTAGGGCGCGCTAATTCTTGATTGGGCTTGTGTCAGAAGCATGCTACTGCTTTTCTCAAATATATACGTCATTAAACAGTCATGCGTTTAAAATACAAGTGTAATTATGTATTTCTGCTCTTGTTATGAGATTAATAGTTTGATAGATTAATAGAAAATTTCACTACCGCCAAGGTTTTCCTATTATCTTATGTAACATTCCATGACTGGATGAACTGTCTGTGATGATCTATGTAACTGGATTGAATTCTATTTCTAAAAATTCTTCGATATTTTCTAGTCATATATTAGCATTTAATTATACAAAATGGTCCATGATTGGGCCTTGATGGAGATTTTGACAATTAAACATATGGACGTGTGACATGTTCCATTTTTACCTCATATGGCCTACTTTTTGATACAGGGGAAGGGGGTGGCAGATTTCAGATGTGTGTACCCCTCCTGCAACTTTTGGTCTGCAACTTTCACACTTTTGTTTCAAATTTGAACACAAAAATAAAAACCTAGTAACAAATGAAAACTTTGTATTGCATGTAGTGTTCAAATATGAAACAAAAGTTGAGAGAGGCAAACGCGATAAAATTGCCCCAAAAAGTGGAATAAAATCTCATCCCAATTATCCAATATACCATGTAAAAAATAAACACGGAGTCGGTGAGAAGTTTCCTTTTATGGCGTTAGTTGGTAAAATAGTGAAAATTTCTTTTTGTCGCTGTCACTCATAATACTTCTTTGGGTAGATCAATTTCGCTAACATTTTTTGGTTCAATAACGAAAGTGATGGTGATGCAACCCCATCTTCCGGGTCAAAATGGCGAAAAAATATTTTTCAAGGGTTCTTTGCTAAATTTTCATACGGGTACCAGTGTTTCAGCATCCATGTCTCGCGATACAGGTTTAGCATCGAAAATCTACACATCGAGTTGCACAACTTTACTAAAATCAATTTATGCGGGACCACTTTCTAGGCCGCTGTGAGCCCGAATATGGTTTGTCAGCCGCTTTTGCCAGAAATTTTACCATTTTTTAATTTTCGGCATGTTTCTATATGTTTTACCCGACATTCGAATATCTATTAACGAGTCAAGCACTGATATTTGCGATACTATGGTTTCGTTATCTCGAATCCAACTTAACTATATTTTATTATTCCATTGTTTCATTGGTCGACGGTTTCCAGAAATGTAGTCTGATTCCATTTGCTTGGAATTTGTTACGTAATTGGTGCAGGGCATAGAGAATGGTCTATATAGGCTTGTCTTCATGCTGAATACGATAGCTCTTTTATTTACGAGACTAATCCGAACAGTTCATGTCTTTTGAAAAGGGTATCGAAATGGATTTAGGGTCATTGAACCGGATTTCGTGAATATAGTCATTCTTCCAGTGATTGGTACAAAGAATAATTAATAGACTATAAGTTTTTCAGTGTGTTGAAGATGATGGTTTGGTTATCTAGAGACCGGCACGATAATTTCATGCCTTTTCTGAGGTCAAACACACTCGCTCCGTTTTACCTACGCATGGTAGATAAAGTGTAGTGTAGGTTATGTTGCAATCTTGTTTATACTTAATGTGAGTATTTTACACATATTTTGCGCTCATATATATATGTTTTTCTTTGGGGAAATGGGATATTGTATTCTAAGTATTTTTCGCTAAATTTATTGTAAGATAACGACAGAGCTTGCGGATTAATTTGACTCATGTATATATTCGTATGATGCATACAATATACATACATGCTCATGAGGGAGAAGGGATAACTCTCCTAGACTGGGACACGCTTGGTCCGAGCGTGATCCATATCTGGCTGGTATAGAGAATCGTCTCCTGAGGTTGCACATGCTCATGTGTGGCCAAGGTGTGCTGAAAACTGCGCAAAAGTGGCAAAAATCGGTGAAAAATTGCAAAAACTTAGAAAAAAATTTTTTGTGTTCCAAACAATTTATCAGCCCCCTCCCTTTGACGACCGATCCCGCCGACCTGTTTATACCCCTCTTCCTAGGCACCCCTATGTCCTGGATGACTGACTTGACTCCTCATATATATAATAATCTGCATTATTCTTTCACGCATCTGTTCCTATATCTAACAGCATACAATGCGTGCGATGTCCTTCCATACGATGCTCTAATTGCATTTGTCCTGGGGCATGCGTTTGTATGTCCGCTGGTATTTGCTCGCTTAGTTAGGTTCTCTTGAGCGCTAGAGCAACAGCTGCTGAGTAGCCTAAGTGGCTAGTGTTTCAGCGCTTGAGCCCCAAATAGACGCAGTTTCAATCCGCCGCTGCGGCGGGAACTTTGCTCAACATTATACAAAATACAGATTAATTGGTTGGGGATGGGGGTACGATTAAACCAAGGTCTTCGTTCGTCATCGGGTAAACAAGTTCAACAACACAGAACATGCATACAAACAACCACACACCAGTGTTACAACTGACTGGTACAACTAATTTAACTAAACGTGCGTTAAGTCATTGATGCACGGCTTTAACTATAAGCTGTCTTCAAAAAATACTGTTATTGGCGTCGTAAAATGATACACTGAGTGGCGGAGCGGTTTATATGAATTGATGAAAATGTTTTGCTGAATTTTTTTCAATTCTAAATGTTTATTTACAGTTCTTTCAAATGAAGTGTCAGACTTGTTGAAAGTGAAAAAGCTAGAGAATAATATATATATATTGAGATATTCAGTCCAATTGTACAAACAGGAAAAGGAACTTGTGATTATTTATATTAAAAATAGAATTACTATCCTTCCTTTACAAAATGATAATGCTGATCATCAAATTTTAGTGCTATCAGCCGTTGGCATATGTAGTACAAGAACAATCTGAAACAAACAAAGAATGTCAAAAAATCTTTCAAAGACTTGGCCTTGACTTGAATTTGGCCAGGCACTCATTGATTCATCGTTTGGCTGTCTTTAAACGCTTATTTGTCTGTTTACCCAACGGTCTATGACTATTTAGGCAATACCCCTTAGCATTTAGCTATTCACCAGAACAATGTACAAGGTGAAATTATTGGATTTCACTCTCAAGTCCAGTCACTGTGGTGTACGGAAAATCTCATGTAGCTAACACGGAGACAGCTGCACATCGATTCCAGCAATCCCCGGTTTAGTCCAATGATTATGGGACATATCGGTCTGGATGATTTGCTATAGACCTTTGTCAAGAAACTAGGAAAAAGTTACGAGAGCATATGTTTTCGGAGTGAAGCTTTTCAACAGTTTAGGTGCATTTCTCGCCTAACATTAGGACATCACTCTATAATATCTATGTTAATTTCAAAAATCTTTCAGCAGTTGCATTGTATATAAATTTATTTATGTCTATGATAAATAGAAGATTCCATTAGAAGATATGGAATGTCTTATAAGTATTTGTGCAGACACGCGATGTTTTTGGGTATATTTAGCCTGGGATTTTGACCATAACAATGGGTTTTGGTTCCCGATAACCAGATATTATGAGACACGCATACCCCCATCCACCTTTGCGATCTGCCCTATGTTGATTGTACGTACTCGCAGTTTTGAAATGGTTACATTTTGTCCCAGTTTCGTAAATTTATCTACAAAGGTCTTTCGATCAATCAAGTAGCATTCGTTTGTGACGTTCTCATCTAAAAACTTAACGACTTAAGCTTAACAGATACGCAACATCGCCGGCCAGGTTTTCGAGGTTCCCCGGGTAATTGAGACTCAATTCCTCGAGTCTTTACACCGCTCTACCAGCTTTCAAATCTGCGACTACGTTTTTGAAGCGAGAAGAAACGTTTGTCAGTAAATTGGCACAAGTTTTCTGGTGGCATATTTGCCATACACATATTCGTCAAAACGGGTCAGCAAACATTTGATCAGCAAACCAAAACCAGATATGCTCCGTTTTCCTTTCCTTCATATCGTATAGCCCACTGCTTGCACCATACCAATCAGCGCTTTAAAGAAGCACTGCTCCTTTGACGAACCGTTTCCTGTATGCCTTGCAAAAACATTTGCGACAATTGATCTGTATTGTCGTCGGCTGCGTTCTGTACATTGCAATTTCCTGTTTTAATATGTCGTTCCTCAATGTTCCATACCAAAATAGGCATTGTCAATTTTGTGGAGCGTTTATCGGCATGCAAGTATATTCACCGTAAGCAGACATTACTATAAATAATTTCAAATTTGAAAAATATATTTTATCCTGCCTCAGTGTAAACGTTCGACCTTATTATGTCAGAGCAAATTAATACACTGTTCAACAGCGTGATCTTCATACGATACGATCAAAAGAACCATACGACCAAAAAAATATTGTGAGTGAGCTGGTTCGTCTGTGGGTCAGGAACACGCTTAATGGCAGTTCTGAATATTAAACTGTACCGCTGCATCAGCAAAAATTGTAGCGTAAGAAACACGATAGTCTGACCGATGTAAAATAGTAGTTTACGGTTTATATTAGACCAAATTAATACATTGTTCTTCAGCGTGATCTTCTTACGATCTAAAGAACCATACGACCAAAAAATATTGTGATTGAGCTGGTTCGTCTGTGATTAGGAACACGCTTAATGGCAGTTCTGGAATATTAAACTGTACCGCTGCATCAGCAAAAATTGTAGCGTAAGAAACACGAGAGTCTGACCATGTAAAATAGTAGTTTACGGTTTATGTCAGACCGAATTAATCATTGTTCAACAGCGTGATCTTCATACGATCAAAAGAACCATACGACCAAAAAATATTGTGATTGAGCTGGTTCGTCTGTGGTACGGACACCGCTTAATGGCAGTTCTGGAATATTAAGCTGTACCGCTGCATCAGCAAAAATTGTAGCGTAAGAAGAAACACGAGAGAGTCTGACCGATGTAAAATAGTAGTTTACGGTTTATGTCAGACAAAATTAATAGTTGTTCGACAGCGTAATCTCATACGATCAAAAGAACCATACGACCAAAAAATATTGTGATTGAGCTGGTTCGTCTGTGATTAGGAACACGCTTAATGGCAGTTCTGGAATATTAAGCTGTACCGCTGCATCAGCGAAAATCTGTAGCGTAAGAAACACGAGAGTCTGACCGATGTAAAATAGTAGTTTACGGTTTATGTCAGACCAAATTAATACATTGTTCAACAGCGTGATCTTCATCGATCAAAAGAACCATACGACCAAAAAATATTATGATTGAGCTGGTTCGTCTGTGATTAGGAACACGCTTAATGGCAGTTCTGGAATATTAAGCTGTACCGCTGCATCAGCAAAAATTGTAGCGTGAGAACACGAAGAAGTCTGACCGATGTAAAATAGTAGTTTACGGTTTATGTCAGACCAAATTAATACATTGTTCAACAGCATGATTGTCATCCGATCAAAAGAACCATACGACCAAAAAATATCTTGATAATAAAGCTAAGGTTCGTCTGTGATTAGGAACACGCTTAATGGCAGTTCTGGAATATTCAACTCACGCTGCATCAGCAAAAATTGTAGCGTAAGAAACACGATAGTCTGACCGGTACCGATGTAAAATAGTAGTTTACTGTTTTCATTGTCAATATCTGAGGGCTATGATTTTGCGTTGAGCCATCTTGAATTGGAAAGAATATGATATTCAATTGTATTAATACTCAATTGGATTCCATACATGCACCACAGTGCTTCAGGTGTAACCTCAGTCTTATTAGATTCCGACCGGCAGATGCATAAATAACTGTAATAGAAAACACTGATATAAAGTATTTATCCAAAATGGTTTTACCACGGCATTATTTAGCTAGTTACACGTAATAATTTTATATTGCGTCGCTGTAATGTTGTTGAACTATAGCATGTAAACTCAACGATCCATTGGTAGTGCTAAGTCGTTGCACTGTGTTGGTAACCACGTCTTCGTTACCGATCGCTTATTCGGCGATCGGTTTTACTGACACTTCCTCCAAATTCATTTAACACTTACAGAAATTTGGGGTCAAAAAATCGTCGCACTACAGATAAGCCATGCGTTTGCACGTGAAGCGTGTGACAAGAATTGGAGGACAACGATAGCGATTCCTAAGATGCAGCGGTACAGCTTAATATTCCAGAACTGCCATTACAAGCGTGTTCCTAATCACAGACGAACCAGCTCAATCACAATATTTTTTGGTCGTATGGTTCTTTTGATCGTATGAAGATCACGCTGTTGAACAATGTATTAATTTGGTCTGACATAAACCGTAAACTACTATTTTACATCGGTCAGAGCTATTTCTCGTGTTTCTTACGCTACAATTTTTGCTGATGCAGCGGTACAGTTTAATATTCCCAGAACTGCCATTAAGCGTGTTCCTAATCACAGACGAACCAGCTCAATCACAATATTTTTGGTCGTTGGTTCTTTTTGATGCATAAAGATCACGCTGTTGAACAATGTATTAATTTGGTCTGACATCAAAGTTCCTAAACTACTATTTTACATAATTCGTTTATCGTGTTTCTACGCTACAATTTTTGCTGATGCAGCGGTACCGTAATGTTCCAGAACTGCCATTAAGCGTGTTGCGTAATAGCAGACGAACCAGCTCACTCACAATATTTTTTGGTCGTATGGTTCTTTAAATCGTATCGTATGAAGATCACGCTGTTTTTGAACAGTGTATTAATTTGTATTGACATAATAAGGTCGAACGTTTACACTGAGGCAGGATAAATATATTTTTCAAATTTGAAATTATTTATAGTATGTTTGCTTACTGGCTTATATACTTACCATGCCGATAAACGCTCCACAAAATTGACAATGCCTATTTTGGTATGGAATATGAGGACATCTCAAACAGAAAATTGCAATGTACAGAACACAAGCCAACAACAATAGCAATCATGCTCCAGATGTTTTGCAAGGCATTACGCAAACCGTTCGTCGAAAGGAGACAGTGCTTCAAGCGCTGTATTGGTAATATGGCGGCAGCAGTGGGCTATACGATACTGAAAGGAAAACGGAGCATAATTTGGGTTCCGGTCTGTGATTAATGTTCCGTGACTCGTTTTGCAATCAATACGTGTATGGCAAATATGCCACCAGAAAACTTGTGCCAATTTACTGACAAACGTTTCTTCTCGCTTCAAAAACGTAGTCGCAGATTTGAAAGCTGGTAGAGCGGTGTAAAGACTCGAGGGAATTGAGTCTCAATTACCCGGGGAACCTCTTTGAAACCTGGCCTGCTATGTTGCGTATCTGTTAAGCTTAGTCGTTAAGTTCTAATACCAGAACGTCACAAACGAATGCTACTTGATTGATCGAAAGACCTTTGTAGATAAATTTACGAAACTGTACATACAGATGTACGATTTCAAAACTGCGAGTACGTACAATCAACATAGGGCAGATCGCAAAGGTGGATGGGGGTATGCGTGTCTCATAATATCTCATTCTGGGAACCAAAACCCATTGTTATGGTCAAAATCCCAGGCTAAATATACCCAAAAACATCGCGTGTCTGCACAAATACTTATAAGACATTCCATATCTTCTAATGGAATCTTCTATTTATCATAGACATAAATAATCTGATATACAATGCAACTGCTGGAAAGATTTTTTGAAATTAACATAGATATTATAGAGTGATGTCCTAATGTTAGGCGAGAAATGCACCTAAACTGTTGGAAAAGCTTCACTAGAAACGCTATGCTCTCGTAACTTTTCCGAATTTTCTCTACAAAAGGTCTATAGCAAATCATCCAGACCAACTGTCCCGATAATCATTGGACTAAACCGGGGATTGCTGGAATCGATGTGCAGCTGTCTCCGCGTTAGCTACATGAGATTTTCCGTACACCACAGCTACTAGCAAAATAGATAAAATCCAATAATTTCACCTCTACATTGTTTGTGAATAGCTAAATGCTAAGGGGTATTGCCTAAATGGTCGTAAACTCGTTGGGTAAACAGACAAATAAAGCGTTTAAAGACAGCCAAACGATGGAATCTACTAGCGCCTGGCGAAATTGAGTCTAAGGCCGAGCTTCGAAAAACATTTCTTTCCTAATATTCTTCGTTTGTTTCAAGATTGCTTCTTGTACGACATATGCCAACGGCTGATAGCACTAAAATCCAGTTAATTTGACATGATCATTTTGTAGGAACTATAGCAATTCTATTTCTAATATAAATAATCACAAGTTCCTTTTCCTGTTTGTACAATTTGCAATTAAATATCAATATATATATATTATTCTTGAGCTTTTTTCAATTTCAACCAGTCTCACACTTCATTCAAACTAGAGAAACATTTAGAATTGAAAAAAAATTCAGCAAAACATTTTCATCAATTTTCATATAAACCGCTCCGCCACTCAGTGTATCATTTCACGATGCCAATAACAGTATTTTGTAGCACAGCTTATATAGTTAAAGCCGTGCATCGAAATGACTTAACGCACGTTTAGTTAAATTAGTTGTATTACAAGTCAGTTGTAGCACAGCCGGGCGTGCGTCAAGTAATTCGTACGCACGTTTGTGTTGTTTAACTCGTTTAATCCTAATGTACGAAACTAGAGTTGTATCTAATTAATCCTTACCCGAATGAATTAATCTGTATTTTGTATAATGTTGAGCAAGCTTTTGCCGCAGCGGCGGATTGAAACTGCGTCTATTTGGGCTCAACGCTTGTACACTAGCCACTACGTTATCTAGCAGCTGTTGCTCAGTGTCTTAGAGAACCTAACTAAGCGAGCAAATACCAGCGGACATACAAACGCATGCCCCAGGACAAATGCAATTAGAGCATCGTATGTACATCGCACGCATTGTATGCTGTTACACACGTGTAGCAGTATGCGTGAAAGAGTTAATGGTATATTATCATACATACACGACGTCAGTCATTCCAGGATAGGGGGTGCTTAGGAAGAGGGGGTATAAACAGGTCGGCGGGATCGGTCGTCAAAGGGAGGGGGGGGTGGGATAAATTTGTTTCGGAACACAAAATAATTTTTTTCTAATTTTTGGCAATTTTTCACCGATTTTTGCCACTTTTGCGCAGTTTTCAGCACACCTTGGCCACACATGAGCATGTGCAACCTCAGGAGACGATTCTCTATACCAGCCAGATATGGATCACGCTCGGACCAAGGCGTAGGTCCTCAGAGAGAGGTCTCCCTTACTCCCTCTCATGAGCATGTATGTATATTGTATGCATCATACGAATATATACATGAGTCAAATTAATCCGCAAGCTCTGTCGTTATCTTACAATAAATTTAGCGAAAAATACTTTCAATACCGATATTTCCATTTCCCCAAAGAAAAACATATATATGAGCGCAAAATATGTGTAAAATAAACACATTAAGTATAAACAAGATTGCAACATAACCTACACTACACTTTATCTACCATGCGTAGGTAAAACGGAGCGAGTGTGTTTGACCTCAGAAAAGGCATGAAATTATCGTGCCGGTCTCTAGATAACCAAACCATCATCTTCAACACACTGAAAAACTTATAGTCTATTACTGATTCTTTGTACCAATCACTGAAGACTGACTATATTCACGAAATCCGGTTCAATGACCCTAAATCCATTGATACCCTTTGAAAAGACATGAACTGTTCGGATTAGTCTCTAAATAAAAGAGCTATCGTATTCAGCATGAAGACAAGCCTATATAGACCATTCTTGATGCCCTGCACGCAATACGTAACAAATTCCAAGCAAATGGAATCAGACTACATTTCTGGAACCGTCGACCAATGAAACATGAATAATAAAATATAGTTAAGTTGGATTCTAGATAACGAAACCATAATATCGCAAATATCAGCGTGCTTGACTCCTTAATAGATATTCGATGTCG
Source organism: Trileptium ribeirensis (assembly GCA_030248225.1). NCBI lineage: Eukaryota > Metazoa > Nematoda > Enoplea > Enoplida > Thoracostomopsidae > Trileptium > Trileptium ribeirensis. The sequence continues at coordinate 13,249 of JASANE010003706.1, forward strand.
GGTAAAACATATAATAACATGCCGAAATTTAAAAAATGTAAATTTCTGGCAAAGGGCTGACAAACCATATTCGGGCTCACAGCGGCCTAGAAAGTGGTCCCGCATAAATTGATTTTAGTAAAGTTGTGCAACTCGATGTGTAGATTTTCGATGCTAAACCTGTATCGCGAGACATGGATGCTGAAACACTGGTACCCGTATGAAAATTTAGCAAAGAACCCTTGAAAAATATTTTTTCGCCATTTTGACCCGGAAGATGGGGTTGCATCACCATCACTTTCGTTATTGAACCAAAAAATGTTAGCGAAATTGATCTACCCAAAGAAGTATTATGAGTGACAGCGACAAAAAGAAATTTTCACTATTTTACCAACTAACGCCATAAAAGGAAACTTCTCACCGACTCCGTGTTTATTTTTTACATGGTATATTGAATAATAAATAATTTTTATTCCACTTTTTGGGGCAATTTTATCGCGTTTGCCTCTCTCAACTTTTGTTTCATATTTGAACACTACATGCAATACAAAGTTTTCATTTGTTACTAGGTTTTTATTTTTGTGTTCAAATTTGAAACAAAAGTGTGAAAGTTGCAGACCAAAAGTTGCAGGAGGGGTACACACATCTGAAATCTGCCACCCCCTTCCCCTGTATCAAAAAGTAGGCCATATGAGGTAAAAATGGAACATGTCACACGTCCATATGTTTAATTGTCAAAATCTCCATCAAGGCCCAATCATGGACCATTTTGTATAATTAAATGCTAATATATGACTAGAAAATATCGAAGAATTTTTAGAAATAGAATTCAATCCAGTTACATAGATCATCACAGACAGTTCATCCAGTCATGGAATGTTACATAAGATAATAGGAAAACCTTGGCGGTAGTGAAATTTTCTATTAATCTATCAAACTATTAATCTCATAACAAGAGCAAGAAATCATAAATTACACTTGTATTTTAAACGCATGACTGTTTAATGACGTATATATTTAAGAGAAAAGCAGTAGCATGCTTACTTGACACAAGCCCAATAGAATTAGCGCGCCCTACACATGCCAATAGTGCCCTCCAAGACTGGAGCGTATTTAACCTCCCATCCTTATTTGCACAGTTTTACACAAAAATCCAGTCGGAAATGCAATATCTGTTATTGAAACAGTTAACTTTTGAGATATTACTTGGTTTTTTGCAGTTTAGCACATGTCAGTTGAGCTTCTCCAGATCTTCACCCGGTTGGGGTGGTTAAGAGGAGTGTGCACTAAGCACGGTGGATTTTACAGCAAACTTCTGGCGACTTTTCATATGGGACCTTGATCCTCTTATTCTGACCAGAAAAAAGGCTTACGCTTGATAAGGCAGCGTGAAAACCTAAACTTAGAGCCTTGACGACTGTACTGAGTTACATTATAGGGGTATCATGATTGTTTCAAAAAATACGCTTTTAGATTTCTGAAGAGGTTATGCGTGGGACATCACTATTTATGTAATTTCACTGTCTAAAATTACGTCAACTATTTGAGTTCACGCGTTATAGACGAAATTAATACATAATTATAGTTGAATTTTGAATAAATTTTGGTCCAGGGAAAAGACACAGTGAAAAACAACAACGAGATAGGATAAACAAAATTTATATCCGGCAAGGTAATGCAATCACGTATAACACACGATCAGAAACATTTTAAAGTTCTAAACTATTGAAGTTATCCTGAGGATTGATCCGTTGATCGTAAATTCAACAAACCGAATGCATCTTTTATATGTTAGTTTCCACATGTTTTATACGAATTGTAACAAGGTAATGCCCAACGTTCTGGCTGTTGTGATTTTACATTGCTGCAATTTCTTTGTGACATAGCACATATACCATAAATCTATGATGCTATAGCTATGTTACAAGCTAGTTGTAGCAAGGCTAGCCGTTCTTTCAAATATTCGTATGCACAGTTGTACAGTATATTTGTTCAAATTCGTGCTTTCGCACTCATTTGATTTCGTCTAAATTGTTTATACAAATCTATGAATGCACGGTAAGTCGTGCTAGAGCTATTACTTGTAAGCACACAATAAACAGTACGAATGTGAAACTTTTGGGGTCTTTTCGATTATACCCTACCAGCCGAAATGGTCAATTTTGATGTTACATCAGAAATTTTGGCACCATTCGACACAGCTCGACGATGCGGTTCAGAAAATATAAATATTTAGGGCAAAAAGTTTTCTTATTTTCTTTGGCATACCGGTGCCCTTGGTGCCCAATATTTTTGAAAAAAATTTTCTCGATAATTGTAAATTTTGTATGCCGCATTGATCAGCTAAGTCCAATGGTGCAAAAATGTAAGTAATAACATGGCTTTACAACTTTTAGGCTTACGATTGGTGCCACAACTTCCGCTGTAGCATTAAATTGACGATTTTAGGGCCGGGTGTATACCCGAAAAGACTTTGCAGTTATGTACTGCAAAGCAAATATGATGCATGGCAGATTCTTTACATGGTTATTCCATTGCGTTTTGGCTAAGATCAGTAATTAAATATAATATCGGAAACACTTGAAAAGGCGATTGCGGACTTACTCGTCAAAAGCAGAATTTGAAGCATTAGCAGAAAGAGAATTTGCACATAACATCGTATGACGTAGAACGCATTTTATTACCGCAGTTCCAAAATGTAGCCTTTGTCAGAAGGAATTTTCTATCTAATCACAAACCGAAAACTGTGTTGTTTCTTATGCAGCTCATCTGACTGCTATTAAAGAGATTCTGATGGTTTTTCGATGATTTGTATAGAAAGACCAATTCGTATAAAGTGATGGTTCCGTGTCTAATTTTGTGGTGTGAAGCCGAAACTCTTACACACCGATCACACTGTTAAACAAAATTGTGGCTCCAGCTAAGAATGTCCTGCAAATGACAGCATATCAAATAGGTCACGGAAGAAATGTAGCCTATAGGCACTGGGTATTTCCATTAAGGTTCAACACTATACGTTTCTTCTGACGTGTCATGCCTAATATACTAACTGTTTTGGTGGTTTTCTGCTACAAATTGGGTTGTGTTAAAAGCAATTGGGTACTGTTACTGCCTACAATATGAAATTCGGAAAATTTAAATGAGCCAAACCATAAGCCATAGTGTGTTTTAGAGTGGAAAAAAATGTGAGTTTTGTATTTGCGGTTGACAGTAATTACCAAAATCTAGCAATGTGGCGAACAGTAAAATCTTGTACATTTTGTCGCCATTGGATTATTATATTTCGATGCTTGTACTTTTCAACACGACTGCAACTTTAACTGGGTTACTCAGTGTCCATCGCGACTCAACATTCACTTCTGAGAAAGCCGATCTAAGTTTCGAGCACCAGTGTAGCAACCCCGTCGCCTGAAAAGCCAGGTGCAACAGATATGGGATCTTTTCGCGTATACCCACGGGCCAAAAATGGTCAATTTTGAAACTAAAGCGATAATTTTGATACCATTCGACGCAGCGTGACCAGATGGTTTAGAAAATATCCACCTCATCCGATTTTATTTCATTTTTTCGATTGTTTTGGCTCACCCCTTGGAAAAAAATTTCGAAAAAGTTTTTTTCTCGATAGATGTATAATTTTATATATCATTTGAAAAGCATTGACGAGATGAGTCGAACTGTGGTAAAATCAGCTGCAGCCACGGGTACGTGTTGCTGCTGCTAGATGACATATAGGCGAAGCAGCATATAAACTTGTCGTCTTCTTTGATATGCTCCAGAACGACATCTGGATGCAGGTTTTCCCAGATTTGACCTGGATGTGCTTTAGCAGAGTTATTTGACACTGGATAGGTTCTCCAAAACGCCTATCGTCTTTCCTAATATCACAACTGTTGGCATATTTTAAGAAACTTTGCTTGGATCTTTCTCAAAACCTAAACTCTGAAAGATGTCTGCGCTATTTAAAAAGTATAATATAGCTGTTGGTGAAAACCAACGATTACTGTATTGTACAAGCAAAGATTTGAGGATTTGAACATTCGAGAAATTCGGTACTACCTCTGAAACACAGATGCAGAAGAGACATTTTTAATCATACCAAAAATTCGCTAGCCGAGACAAACCTTATTATCGGGGAAGGAAAAAGGCCCATGCAGACAAATCTTTATGATCGGGGCCAATTTTGGAAAAATTCTCAGCGAGCGAAAGAGTATCTGGACAATTTTTAGGAAAATCCGCTAGTGCAGAGTAAACTCATACTTTTCCAGCCAATTTAGCCAACCAGAGACATGCAGAGTCTCTGCGATTGAAAATTCCTTTATGACAAATGATAGACATGCAAGTATCTGCGATTGAGAATGGTTTATAGTTTTAATCTTCCTAAAGAACAGGCCACAAGTCTTGGTATAGTTTTAGAGCACCTATTTCTCATAGAACAGATTATGTCTAGCAGCAGCTGGATTCCTTGTCTTGTAGTAAACTCTGGCTGTAGATGTGATGGGGATACCGAATAGTTACTACTCGGGCTGCATTTTTACATAGACCATTGATCTACAGAATAGCACATTCTGCCATGTCACCTCATTTTCTTAATAGAGCAGAATTTTTACATAGACCATTGGTACAGGGAGGCATCGCCATGTCACCTCTATACTCACATTGGGTATGAAAGGATTCAAAAGGTCGATGTATTTTGCCAGTATCTGAGGATGATTAAAGCCATGACCTGCCGGAATTATCTCCGAATTAGCATGGGAATGGGAACTGAAGAACCATGAGCAGCCTGATTATAAGCATACTAGAAGGAAAATTTTGAACCAATTAATATGCTTTTTTAATAAAAGTTACCGGCGGTAACACCACAGTGAGAACGGATTGTTTGTTTAAGCCTTGTTTGCAAATTGTTGGAAATATTGGAAAATCTCGCGGCTGTATGATGTTTCGTTAAATAAATACATGTAACAAAAAACAAAAGAAGTTCCGTTCGTAATGGGAGTGGCAGTGACAAACTTCATTTTTGTCCAACTAAATATCTCGGTAGGCACACGACGACTGATTTTCCTCAAAAAATATAATAAATTTATCGAATAATAATGTTAAACTTCCGTCGTTTGTGAATAATGGGATGTCACCGATACCCATTTTAAAACACCGTCAATTAATATTCTGAGATACTATCACGTTTCATGTGTTGTGAAGGTGCAAAAATTGTCATTCTTTGATATTGTATTAATCCTTGCATTTCCTACGGATTAATACCAGCGGTATTTATGATCTGTTAAAAAAGCGACATTAGCTCAAGAAATAAGAAAGTAATCAGCAATGGATAGTCGTCCAATGTCAGTTGAGCCAGTTTGTAACATCGTCCAAACTACCATATGATAGATGTGGATTAAAGCTCTATAATGTATGGGGCCATACAAGAATATATTTTTCATATTGTAATATCCACTGGCCCGATAGGATGACATGTGGAGCTATGGCAAAACGTACTGCTACGTCTTACCAGAAATTCAGTTGTCTTATGCGGCGTTCACGTTATAATGTCCCCCACGTTTGGAACCTATGTACCACACACAGTGTCAGGCACACTGTCGACAATAGGGTGTCTTAGACACCACTATGTTTTTTATAAATTTTTTCAAGGGTAGCTAGCTAGGGGTATTGCCACTTTTCGACGGTGTCAAGCACACCGTGTCTTCTTTGTAATTTTATTGACGGTGTGCGGCATAATCTCGTCAACATTCATAGGGTATAGATACAAATAGCAAGTTTAATAAAACTACACAGCATAGCTGACTAATGTACCGCATTAGCTAAAGAATGTATCCATTACTGTTAATTCGCGCGAAATTGGTAGCTAAGGGTGTGTACGACACCGTAAACAAAAAATGTGGTAGCTAGGGGTGTGTCGTACACCATCGGAAATTGGTTTATGGTATGGGTGTGACCCTGACTGTCTATACGGCAGAGTCGCGACTACAAAGGGACAAAAGTTCCAAACAGCAGGGACATTATAACGTGAACGCCGCACAATATTTACACAAAGACAAAAAGGGAGCTCACAGTACGATCGATCCGTTCCGAAATGGAGCCTGCTCAATTTTTTAAGATCTGATGTTTTGAAAAGAATGCAAGTAATACATATAGTAAGTGGTGGGCTCAGAATCACACCGCGCCATATCGGAACCAATATATTAACAGCAAATCTGTCGGATCGAAATGAATCGAATCGGACGCAATGTGAGCATAGCCGCAAACTAGTGTTATACAAAAGAAAAGATTAAATCAACGCAGTAATAATAATAAGCAAAGCGCTAATGTGCCATGTGGCGCCCGCTTGGAGTAATAAACTATTTTGAGAGTAGTTGCCTTGTAAAAGACAAATCGCTCCAAGATACTAATCTGATGCTAATCTTGATCGATGTGCTTTGACAGTTGTTTTTCGAAGAGCAGGTTTTTGCCACTCTCTTCTGCTTTATGTTTGTAACGGCTATACGTCTCCGTTTTATATATCGTTTGGTGTTGTGGATAATCATTTGAAATAATTTAATTATGCTGCAATTCGCCTATAAAACTCAAGTCATATATATAACTGTTTACGATTGAGACAACAACTCGATGACGCTTGTTTTAAAGGGTAGATTCTTCACTAGTTCAGAAACGCCTCCGGGCAACGTTGTTCTTGACGTCGGTTGCGACTGTCTTTTATTTAATATTGATCATACTGCTGCTGACTTATGGATTTTCACATAACACAACCGTAAAAACCGTTGACCAAAACAAAATCCAAGTGCTCAAATGCATTGTAGTACCATGACAGAATGATGCCATAACTAGAGTTCGGTTGTATGACATCTGTTTGTCGTAATGTAGTCAGTGCAGTTAGTAAACCACCAGAGTAACACAATTCGCAACAACGGCATAGGTGAAATTGAAGCCAGACCAGAATGAATATTTTTATGGAAATACAGGAGAGATGTCATTCTTTGAGTGATATAACTAGGAGCGAAACATTTTACCTCACATATCTGGTGATAATTACATCTGAGTTGAGGTTGATTAGTGTATTGTCAAGACAAATATATCATAACAGTTTATATAAACTGACGCAAACCTTAGATAAATTACTAAAATAATTAAGACGAAACGATTTGTGATAAAATAGAGTAAATAGCAAACACTACGTTTACCAGAAATAAGCTTTTGGCTAATTCAGATTTCGTCTTCATGAATTTTGGAATAAACATATTTTGAAAGCTTCAACTAAAGTTGAATCAATTTAATTGTTAAACATTGAAAATGTATTGTTTTCAAATTTAATAAAGCAATATATGTATATACACTCGATTTTGATCAAACATATATGTTTTTCCCCACTTGAGATCGCAAGCAGGTCGGCTCAAAAGTCTGACTGAGCTTGGTCATGTCACAGGCCAGACTCAGATCGTGGGGTCAGGGGATGGTCACGCAGTGTCGTCGTATAACATGTTCTATTCTGTAGTGCAGAATTATGTTCAAACGAAAACTTTGACGGACTGAATCCAATTGTTTGCTATAAGTATGGCACAAAATATACTGGAACACATATTTGTAGCATCCTTTACTCTTTTCATTCGGGATATATTGTGCTGCTAAAACAGGATATGCGTTTTAAATGACTGCAGTCGGATCGGCTCTACAAATTGTTGGGTCAGGCCTAGAAATGTGTACCCGATTCGGTCTCTGTTACAAACTAGTTTAAGCAAAAATTATCAGCAGAAGACCGTTTTTGTAGACAGCTGAGGCTGAATGTTTTAGCAAAAACAACAATTTTCACAATAGCAAAAGTAATTGATGGCAAAAGCTTAGTTTTATAATATCTATGCAACCAAACTGAAATTGTAGTTGCGGAAGCTCTTTGAAACTGAAAAAAAGCCAAAATTTGTGTTAGAAATATCTTAATAGGCCTAATAAGTGTAAAATATACCCGAAAACAACTGAGGAAAAACAAAGAATTCATTAAAAAAACTTTCGATCTACTCGAGTGAAACAAGCAATTTATTCTTTATTCATTAGTTGTTTAAACAAGTCCAAACTTTAAAACCAAAAAGATCTAGAAATTAGTTACGAAACTGAACTTTGCAAATGTCCAAAATCCACAAAGCTCATTCACAGATAAATTAGTTTTTTTTCACAATTTCAAAATTTCATACGGAACATAAGCTTAACTGAGTAAACAAACATGGTTTGCTGAATAAAAGTGAGCATTCAAATATGAGACAAAAACCTGCTTAAAGTGAAATAATAATTGTGGAATTTTGACCGAGATCAAATTACACTTATTGCGTGTTTTGTCTTTTTCTCTCAGGTCCTTAAAGGCATGGTACATGGGTATGGTGAAAATGCAACCTCGACAATGGCATATTCGAAGCAGGTGATTTGGTCAAAGAACCGATATGGTTGTCACCGATTGACATGCTCGTGCTGTAGGAGTGATCATCAACTGATGAATCTCTAATTACTCCAACCTCGTCAATTCTGAAACTCTGTGTGTCTAATCCAAAGGAATTTCCAATTGTGAGAAGGGACATGTCGCCATAGTGGACCAATCAAAGATGGTGTATAATCTATTTGCTGCAATGGCAAAAGTACTAACCCAAATTATCCGGTTGAGCCCATGCGGCGATCAAAATACTGCCAGGCATTTAGGCTTACTGCGAATTCGATAAAAACATTGAGCTTAAACATTAAAGTTTGGAATGATTTTTAATGTCAAAACAGGATTTATCCTATGATATTGGTTGTAAATACATTTGTAATACTACGCCAAAATTAAGGATTACCCCGGAAGACATGGTTTATCGAAACCTTATCTCGTCTCGCCACTGCACCTATGCGGCTTAAAGATAAACAAAGCAAACAAATAAGACATAAAGTTAGCACTAGAACAATAAGCTAAACTTTGCAAAACAAGAAAACAACGATGATTTTAATGCCGCTATTATTAATTGGTTTTCAAAATTCTTAAAATATAAATTACACACAGCAGTGGAGAACACTGCTGAGTGTCGCGAGGTTCGGTGTCTTCTGACGCACTCAGACCGACTCAAAGTTTTTGATTTCGTTTTATAATCAAAATCGGGTAAGATATGTTTGTGAGCGGGGAGTTTCGTATCGTGAATTTTTGCGAACACACGGTCAGGGATTTCATTAATGAATAGAGCGAATAGGGAATGAAACACACCTTTGAGTAGGCTAGAATTTGCGCTTCTCGAGTGATGACCACTCAGCCATTCCTATGGTCGCTGTAAAGCTCGCTAAAAAGGGGGACATCCAAAAAACAGGGCGAAATTTTGGTTACTCTGCTCATTGGAAATATGTGATTATGGATCGAAAGTGAAATGTTAATATCTTAGCCCTAAAAATATCCTGCCTAAGCTCAAAGGAGGGGCAGGCGGCCGTATAGCCGAAGATTGTTCATTTTGTTCTATGTTCGTAATTCTATATTGTCACTCATCCAGAACACCTTGTAATAATAGAGTATAATATCCGTAAAGAAGATCCTTCCGCAGTAAAAACCAAACTAATAGCGTGCAGAAAATTAAATTAGTAAAAATCAAGAACTAGCGAAGTTGCGTTTTTCCCCTAAAACAACTGGCATGAGGCACCTACAAACCGGTGCCTAGCCGACAAAGTTTTCGGCGAAATTTTGCTGGCAAGAGGCACCTACAAAAGGGGTGCCTAGTCGACAAATTACTAGGCGCAATTTTGCTGGCAAGAGGCACCTACAAAAGGGCTGCCTAGTCGACAAATTACTAGGCGCAATTTTGCTGGCAAGAGGCACCTACAAAAGGGGTGCCTAGTCGACAAATTACTAGGCGCAATTTTGCTGGCAAGAGGCACCTACAAAAGGGGTGCCTAGTCGACAAATTACTAGGCGCAATTTTGCTGGCAAGAGGCACCTACAAAAGGGGTGCCTAGTCGACAAATTACTAGGCGCAATTTTGCTGGCAAGAGGCACCTACAAAAGGGCTGCCTAGTCGACAAATTACTAGGCGCAATTTTGCTGGCAAGAGGCACCTACAAAAGGGGTGCCTAGTCGACAAATTACTAGGCGCAATTTTGCTGGCAAGAGGCACCTACAAAAGGGGTGCCTAGTCGACAAATTACTAGGCGCAATTTTGCTGGCAAGAGGCACCTACAAAAGGGGTGCCTAGTCGACAAATTACTAGGCGAAATTTTGCTCGCAAGAGGCACCTACAAAAGGGGTGTTTAGTCGACAAATTACTAGGCGAAATTTTGCTGGCAAGAGGCACCTACAAAAGGGGTGCCTAGTCGACAAATTACTAGGCGCAATTTTGCTGGCAAGAGGCACCTACAAAAGGGGTGCCTTGTCGACAAATTACTAGGCGAAATTTTGCTGGCAAGAGGCACCTACAAAAGGGGTGCCTAGTCGACAAATTACTAGGCGAAATTTTGCTAGCAAGAGGCACCTACAAAAGGGCTGCCTAGTCGACAAATTACTAGGCGCAATTTTGCTGTTCGCCCGAATAGAAGAATATGACTGTCTAAAAGGGTTTACGTCCTTTACAGCACTAAGTTGTCGCTAGTGTTAGTCACCGGCCAGAAAAGCGGGTGGCCGGCCGTTTACTCAGCACTGAATAGCCGGTGTACCTATGACTCATACGTTGGTCAGGTTTTATCTAGCCAAATATTAAAATTTCACAAAAAATAGTGTGTTTTGTGTTATTTACAAAATTATATTTTATATGATATTTTTATTTGTTATATAAAAAATTTTAAACCAAATATCACATGACCATGAAATGATGTGTGACCACGTTGTTTAATGTCTAAGCATGAAAGCGACATAGCGTAGATCGGGAGATGATCGGGGTCTGCGGCGTAGCAGAATCGCCAGTCTTGCTTGCTCAAGACCCGGCTTCGAATCCCTGCTGATCCAACATATTATCTCGTGGATATTTTCAGCCTAGTAAAATTTTTTTTAACATGCAATATGCGCCTATGTAACTAAATGCAAAAAATAGCGTAGAGCCATATTATCTCATTTACGGTTATTTCGTAGCTAGAGCAATAGAGGCCGCCAAGTAGCCATGGTCGCCCCGTAGCTATTGCATTAGAGGCCGCCGACGCTATAGGCTTCGCTCTAAAATGTAAGCTGGTTTCCGAGGCTTCCTGGCATATATTAGTAGTATTTGTTGTTACACTGTGATAAGAACTAGAGCGTAGAGAGCATTGCGGTTTTACACTTAGTTGTGTAGTGGATAAATGCAATTTCATGAATGATGCCGAAAAAATTAGATTTTTAAAAAATATCACATAAAAATTTAGCAAAATTAATCTTGGATAGGTTCGCAGGCCGAATTGTCAGATATCTGCTGGAACGGTAACTGGCTGGTCATTTTTCCGGCCGTCGGTTATTCCAGCTCGCCGATTAGCAGGCCGGCGATCGAAAATTCGGGCCGCTGCCCAACATTAGTGGCAGCTATTTGCTTAGGTTCTAGGTTCAACCCTTAAGATTTTCTTCGATAATAGTTTGAAATGCCTTGCGTGCCGCCATCTGAGTAAAAGCAAAACGCGTTTGCGGTGCTTCTCACACCGATTTCAACATGCGAGTTCTAGCAATCAACAAAGATATCATATTTCTGAGTTGTCATCTCTTAAAAGCAGTCTCCTGGTGTGATTAGGCCAATTTTATAAACTATTTTAATGTTCCGTTCAACAGTAACAAGGCTATTGCCATGTGCGGAATATGTGCCGTTATTTGTAAAGGTCGTGTTGGGTTACAGAGATTTTAGATATATGTATCGCGGATGAATAATGACGCCTGCAGCGTGTGTGGCCAAACCGCATTACGGAATGCTTGTCTGACGTGAACGGATTTGACTCATAGCACGGGCGGATTTAGGGATGGACTGGGTGGCTAGCCATCCCCCTCCCTTGCAATGCCAAAAATATTTTCCCATATTTATTATACCGATGAAATACATAATCTATATATAAGAGGGGAGGGATTTTCGTCTGTTTATCTGAATGTTTGTCTTTGAACTCTGTCGAAAGTATTATAGATGCACCCCAACCCATAAATATTCTGAATCAGCAAAGTCCAACTTAGTTTAGAAACATATTTTTACACCTCTAGGGGTATAGTTTGGGAGTTAGCTAGCTGAGGTAGGCCCATCCGAACTGCCATTGATGTGTGGCGACCTTCTCCGGCACATGCGGCTCAAGGTTGACAAACTCGAGAATCTTCGAAATTCTCTCAAGCAACAAATATCGGAACGGTCAAACCGTATCCAGACTCGCCCAAGCTTTCACGGTTGGTGCCCCATGCTACACTCTATACTATGGCCCTCGCCAAACAAAGGATCCTCGCTGGATTCCTGCAGTTGTAATCAAACGTCATGTGCCTTGAAGTGTCAATGTTCGGGTCGTTTCCAAAAATCCAGTTTGGAGACGCCATATTGACCATATCCAGCCGAGATTCGGAGTCGAAGAAGATGATGATCCTGGAACCGCTCCGTACAAATATTCAGGAGAAGTTGCGGCTCAACTTCTACCAATACCGGAAGCACGGAATCCTCCAAGACTTTCGCATGGTGATGAATATGATCCGCACAACCCTCATCGCTCCAGCCGTCAGAATTTTTCTACCTCCAGATTGTGCTCCTAACTATCTTTTAATCGTGTGGTTTCAAGTTGGTGGGGAAGTGTTATGTAGCTAACCAGACGTTCGCTGGAAATCTCCAGAAACATCATCGTAAACAAATGACGTCGGTCGAACCCTCTAAAACTATCATACTGACATAAACGATTTCCCACCAGTTCTGGGACATTCCGTGTTCTCCTCAAGAAGAAGCTGATGACTATAAAAGGACTGATGATCATATCATTATCACTTCTTCTTGTACTTCTTCTAGCACTTCAATTTGGGTTGGTTTCATTTAATAAATGTATAGTTTTGACTCTGACTTTAAACCACCAGTTTTGTTTAACTTCTGTATCAACAGACAGTTGTTTTTACTCTCGCAATAAACAGCGTCTGTTTTCTCCTTCAAATCGTTTGGAGTTTGATTTGCAGTACTCACTGCAAATCTCTAGCATCCTCGCTGGTGCTATTCTGATTCCTGTGTGGAATACAACAATGTGTTTGTATGTAAGTTCTCTATACTGTCGCCTGAACGAAAGCCGGGTACTGGTTCACAATGATAAGAACGACTTACGGCTTGATTACAGATGATAGCCTAAATTATTCCGTTCTTCTGAATGAACTCTGATCAAAAGTTGTCTATTAAGTTCTTTGAATTTGGAGAATCCGGACATTTCGAACCTTCAATATATATAACCTTCGCAAAAAACTCACATTGGCAATACTGATCAATTCACCAGGTTACTATGCCGCAAAGCTTTTCCACGCCCGGGCTGCGCCAGGTATCCCAGCTAGTTATATTATACTACAAGTACTAGGTAGTAATTATAGGCATAGCTATTTGCGACTCAATCGTAAAAGGCCATTGACATACATACCATCTACTGGATGAAATCTAAAAAAATTATTATTGTTAATATAATCTGTTTCATGAAAAATGCATATGCGGATAGATGGGAAAATTCCTATCATAGCCACCCCCTTTCAAAAATACTAGATCCGCCCCGGCATAGTATCTCGATCCCAAGCAATCAAGGGGGTGTTGAGTTTAGCACATGACTTTTTTCACTGAATTTGAAACATTTTAAAATTGTTTCGCTTCAGCAAGCCAAAATGGAATCAACCTCCATCGTACATACTACCGCTTTGAAATTTCAAACGCTTTTTATAAATCTTTTCTGCGAAAAAGACATGTTCTCTGTCGGCTGGGCGTCACCTCGCGCTCCTTTGCAAATGCCGATAACCGCAAATGCAAAATACACTCTCACAAACACACATATACTTCGAGACCGAAGTCTAGCTATATTCCGTTGAATAAAAACACTGTAGCAAAGCAAACTCGGTCGTCAATGCGATAATTCAAACGCCTTTCAGACTGTAAAAATCGTACACACATTTTAGATTGGAAATACGTGAAACGAAAAATAATAATTATATAATGCAAATTCTTCGACAACACTTCAATAATATTGAACATCCAAATGAAATCAAAACGTTTTATATAACACGTAACAGCTAAAAGTGTTCCGGCCGACTGAACTGCAACAACAATGCAGTCGAGTAGATTGTGAAAATGGACATTTTATTGAAAAGCGAATTTCTGCTCGAATTGGAATTTTTCGCCTATTATAAAACGGTCACCACACACATTTGCGGCACACGGCGCAATTTACATTTCGCTCGCACGCGGAGTCATATATTTGTTGATTTGTAAAAGTTTTCAGATTGGAAACCTCGTTGGTCTAAGTAACCCTGAGTGGTGGTACGTTATAACGTTAGAAAAATGGAAATATCAAAGGAGGGCGACGAGGGTATGGGGCAACCCCCGACTTAGGCTTTGGCTTAGTGTATATATAGCTCATACAAAGACCTAAGCTAAGGCTAAGCCTTACTATAAAAAGTTTTGCATAACGATGGTCAGTCAGAATCAACGGTTTTTGAATTTTAAAAGTTAAAAAATGACAACTGTGGCAAGATGCACCAACATATATGTTGAAATAATGGCGAATATTTAAACTTAAGTTATACTTTCCAACATTGTATACTAGATGCTACACTGTGACCGTTTGGTTTTAAGTTTACTCTTGCATAAGGATTTTTCAAGGCGTACAAACAGCAACATACGCACAAACATACATTGCACGGCAAACTGAGTTCACAAAATGCTATGCAATGAACTGCGATTGCATTTGGATACATTGATCATACAAAATTTTTCAAAAGTAGTTTTCTTCTTGAGATTCCGAAATAACTTACTTTGCGATTTCGTGCAACTCGGGAAAGCTGAAGGACAACTCACCACTAACGTTTGCATACGGACGCTATACGAATTTTATTTTACTGAAACAATGACCTGGTTAACCAGGAGGGTTGAGACTAAGTGTATGTCAATTATAAAGACCTAAGCTTAGGCTGAGACTTAGGCTTACTATATCTAGAACGGCATGGCACGCATTATACTTTGGCCCTTCAGATTTACCTTGGCAGAAATAAGCGTCATGTGACATCAATTTCCTTGTTTTTCACTAAAATAGTCATTTTCAATCGGTCCGAAGACCCTTGAGACCAGTATCGAAACTTGTTCAGTTTCATGTTGCAAAACCTATTCGTCAACAAAAACATTGTAGGAACGATATTATTTTTGCTGTCAGAAACAGTTTGTATTGCGGGACACAATACAGGATAGCCGATACAAAACGAAGTAGTTGTTTACCAAAAACAGACATCTCGTTCCAGAGAACTTGACTAAAAATAAATGCACTCTTTCGTATACAAACTAATAAAGTTTGACACAGTATGTGTAGGGCTGATGAGAAAAGTTATGTCAATCATTTCGTCGCAACAGATGGCTTCAAATAAAAGGGTTAACCGGCTGTCTGATTTGGCGCCATTCCGCTAGCGGGAGTATCTACATAAGGAAGTCATTATTCCATTGGCGTCATCCCTTGCAATAACGCTTAACCCATCGGTATCTATAGGACTGGTAGGGGTTGTCCCTAAGGGTCGGACCCGTTCCCTTCAAGCCACATCTATCCATCTGAAAACTCCGTACTCCGCGACCCTCTGAGCGACGGATTCGCCCTTAAAGTTGTGTGACAAAATTAACCATAATTGTTAAAATTGTTGCAAAATTACACAAATAAGAAATTAGCAAATATTTAGCAAAAATGGGGTAAAATATTAACAAAATTGGAAAAATTATAAGTTCCTGGAAATTTCAAAAATTAATCAGCTGGTCTAGCGCCCTTCACCGTGTAACCTCCCCACCCACGCCAAGACCATATACCTCCTTCCAAAGCAGACGGGCTTCAACACCTATGGATTACCTCTTTACGTTCTGAATTAATTTACATTTACAGCAGCGATGAATACTTATAGGTATCCGCGAGGTATCAAACTATAAATGCTCGGAAGCAAGTCACTAGCCAGCTATTGCTCAAACCGCTAATGTACCTCACACTAGAGGTGAGAAAGAGCCTCAATTTCGAGTCTCGGCTCGGCTCGGCCCTTCAGCAGCGGCATCAGGCTCGGCTCGGCTCGGCTCTCTACCATTACCGGCTCGCTCGGGCTCGGCTCCTTCTTCTTCAAACCCAATCTCGGCTCGGCTCGGCTCTTAAGACAAAACATCAGGCTCGCTCGGCTCGGCTCTTAAAAGCTCTTATAAAATATGTTGCGCGATATAATGCAGTAATAAGTTTGCGTGTCCAATTCGCTCCATTGTTCATATATATTCATCATTACAGTTTCAAAATTTAGAACACTTCAAGAACTTTATTAAAACAAAACTTTACAACGCACGTTGAAGCAGGGAACGTACTGGTGAACATATTGCTGAACATTTAAAAGAATTACCACACTCTGCCGTCAAGCTTTTAGTAGTTTTTTGTGGTACAATGATACATTATAATAACAGATTCCTTGTGGTTGACATATATAATACAAAAGCACCTCTATCGGCCTGATCCCAACTTAACGTTGAGGATCATCTCTGGAACGTAATGCCCGGCAAAGTTGAAAAAAACTAAAATGATATTAATATAAACCTTGCTGTCGTTAGCTATGTAATCATGACGAAACTTTTATAATGTAATAGAAAATGCTCCAAAAATTAGTTCTTTGACCTAAAGAAAGTAAAAAAGGACATCGAATTTTGACCCACAGCTTTATAGGGCACAATAATAGGCAAAGCTGCATTAAATTAAAAAAGTTTTCCAAAATCTATCCGGCTGTTGATGAGTTATGGCAGTCACAATAATTGGCAATTTTTAAAACTATTTCGTACACTAAGGCCCCACGCTGTTGAGAAAGCATCTGTAAACGCAACAAATAACTATACTGAAAAAAGAAAATTCATTTTTCTGACGGATGCATTCACCCATGTCCCCCTCTGGGTTACGGCATTGGATGTAGCTAATAGTCAGGCCCAAGTCAGACCGCTGAAAATTGAAATAAGCACTCCGATCTGTGAGAACTATAATTACACACTTCGACAAGACATATAGAGTTTCTATTGGATTTTTATGGAACTTTAGAAGAACTAGGAGCGCCGAAGGAGAAGGATTTCCATATTGTCAAAATTCAGACGTTTAATTCCAGAATTGCTGAGGTGCAATAAAGTATGCACAGACTGTTAAAATTAAATCTAGTGCCTCATAACTTAGCTGCTAAATTACCGAATGATCAACGAATAAAGAAAGATACATTTAAACAAACGGAATTTGAAATAGACTGGATGTGTGCGTAGCTTAATTATTATAAATTCAAGACTTTTGCCCAAACATGCCAGTAGCCGGTACGGGTTTATCACCTCGTGAAGTCAGGGCTACCCGGGGAGAGGGTGCTAGCAGAGATAACCCCCTAGTGACGTGCTTCCCGCGTTTCCTCAGAATATGCCGTCAACGGATGCTCGCAAAATGCACAAAAGCGAGCTTTATAAACAGCTTAGTTCGCCGATCACATCTTATGCTAATTTGAAGGGAAACCTATAAGTTGGTCGCAGTACCCCGACCGTCTCCGTCAGCGCGATGGGCATAACCACAAACTTCTTCACGAGGGATACCACGTTTGCCAAGGGGAATGGGGGCACATGTAAAATCCATCTCATGCCACATGCAAAACCATATACCTTCTCAGCCATCCTTGACGGGTGCATGGATAGTAGTACGGCGGGCACGCCCCCCCGTGCCCCCTTGGCTAAGCCCCCCCTGACAGGACACAGCCAATTTGGCAAGAGGCGACCCATCAGCGTATATGGTAGTCCTTAATCAAAGCAATAGTACTGAGAATTGTAATAAAAGTAATACTAATGTAAACAATGGAAACATAAAAAACTAACACAGTGTAGTGTAAAATAGGGCAGCAAAAGAATTGAAATCAAAGTAATCAATATTAGGTAACAAAATAAAATAATACAAGAAGTTAACGCATCGCATACGTACAACAACTACATGCATGTCTGCATGATTCGATTCGCTTCGAGTTTTTAGGAGTAAATAAGAGCTTTTAAGAGCCGAAAAGAGCTTTCAAGAGCCGAGCTTTTAGGAGCCGAGCTTCGTATGTTAGGCTCGCTCTTAATTATAAATTGTCAGGCTCGGCTCGGCTCGGCTCTTTCTCTTTTCGTGAAATTCATGCTCGGCTCGGCTCGGCTCTTCGGAAACCAAGGCAGGCTCGGCTCGGCTCGGCTCTAGAGCCGAACAGAGCCGAGCCAAGAGCCCAAATTCTCACCTCTACCTAACACAGTGAGCGAAAAACAACACGCGTACAATCGTGCATTACGTTTTGAATTGCGTTAGTGCAACGCTTTGAAACGTAATTTGTTGTTATGAACATTCAAACAACTACAAGCATTGAAGCGTGAAACATTATGGGATACTGCGGCGTCGTGAGAGGAGCGGGCCGGTTCCTTCTACTTTTTACTGACAAACGTGAAAATATTAAATGATGGGTTTAATACAAAATGAATTTAAACGACTGCCTTCAACCACTTTTTGCCGACCTCCTAAGAGCTTTGTGGAGTACTAAACTTTTTATCAGCCCTTTATGTCCTAAACTGCCACCTCGAAAGCAAGACGAAGCAAGCGTGGTTTCATCTATAAGTTATCATTTTGTAAAATCACTTGTAACAAGCGTTGTGCTTGAGTTTTATACCACCCTAAAACCTCTATAACACTGAACCCTGTTGAAAACTCTGAAACCTCCTTCCAGTGCCATTTACTAAAATCCATCAACAAATTGATATAGATCGATGAAACTAATAGTTGGGTTGAAGAATACTGCTCAACTCTAAAGTTCGAGCTTAGCAAAGCTTTCGAAAAATAAGCCTTATTAATATTTTTGACATACTGAACTTCTCTAAAAGTCATGATACACGGTAGTTCTCAAACAACAATTTCAGAAAAAGTTAAAATATATGATGTACGGTGAGGGAAATATTTAAGTAACGTGTTTGAACCCTTGAATTCAACACTCTTTACGATGCAGTAAGTGGCAAAATATACGTTTATCGTTTACGAGTTGGTTGTAAGGTTCCGGTAGATCTAACCAAGCTAGAGTGCAGGGGCGCGTAAAGCCTTACACTCTGGATTCGAATCATACCTGGGTCGACATCTTCTGATGCTCTATGTAATCATATTAGCTTCAAAAATTTCATGAGTAAATATCGTTCGTTTGTAAACAAAAGTTAATTTCAGTATCGAAAAAATTCAAATTCTTACGTTAGAATTTTGCAATAGAAATACAAAAATTTGGTACTACTAAAGAATGAGGTTGATTTAAAAGGCAAGTATGTAAAATATTTCCAAAAGTTTTCAAGCTTAATAAGTTTGACAATTATCCATGTTCTGCTGTAGGATCAAAATTTCAAACACCAATATTATTGTTAATTGTTAACAGTTTTATTTCTCGCACAGTCTTATAAGTCGGTCCAAGGAAATAAGAATGGCCACAAGATTGTGCCTTAGGCCGCGACCAGCGTTTATTTAACCATTACCACTTGTACATAGGTCCATAACCTGATGAATTGTCACAAATTTTAAATATGGTATCGCCAAATGGATCGATGGTGAGCCCAGACGCCAATAATTTTTGCCACAGGATATAGAAAACAATAAGCACCAAGCTGAATACTTTATTTTATTCAATATAGCGCTAAAATACTAAAAAATAACCCACATTTTCGAACCAAATTGTGCTCAAAACACAATTACAACCACTGTAAAATGACTATAAGTGTTGTTTGTCGAATTATAAGCTATACATTGTTGCTTTAATAAATGAATCATGGATGTGCTAAGAACAAAGATTAGAAACCTTGAATTTTGCATTTTCATTCCTCCTAATATTTTTCTTTAATTCTTTTTCATATTTCCGCAAAAAAACTCATAGTAATATTAGTCAAAGCAAATTTCCGAATACTATAAATTACCCAATTACTATAAATTACCGAATAAAGGCGGTATTTATATCTATAACTCGAAAGATATAGTGTGGAATATAACTTTCAATGTACGTACTTCCCGAGTAACATTTAGTGTTGTGTAAAACGTGATCCTGTACTGCGTTTTATAGTGTACGGTGATAATCATTGCAATATTTTATTATAAAACATCAATAATTAATAAATGTCGGTCAAAATTGCGCAACGAACAAAAATCGACTTTAGGAAAAATTAAAATAACTTTTTTCTGAAATTATTTATTGTATTGGAATATAGAAACGTTAAAGAATATAGACACGTTTAAGTGCAATGACAGTTGTGTTCAGTCAAGCAGAAATGCAATACAAAGGGATGTAGTCAGTTGTAAGATCCAGCCCAACGTTCAGCTGGTGGACCTTAGCTACTTCAGAATTTGAGACACCCGGCTGATCGAACCGGTTCGGCTCGTATTATCAGCGGATAACGAAGGTTCGCAACGAACAAAACCTAAAAAATTTAGATGAAAAGGAGTATCCAGCAAGCAAAACATTAAGTTTTTTTCACGATAGGTCCAGCTTATAAGTATTCGGCTCGAGCAGAGCATTTTT
>JASANE010003708.1:0-19799 GCA_030248225.1 Trileptium ribeirensis
GGGTTAATATACTTTAGATGTTGACCTAGTAAATTTGAAAGCGAAAACCGAAAATAAATTATATGTATGTATTATCATTATTTAATAACCGTTTAGAAATTGAAATGGGAATGCCGCTGCTCGAACAGCCCCGATTGCCGTGTGTAAAAAAGGCAAAACATGTCTTGGCATATTGCGAAAGTTCCTCACAGTGTTTGAACAATGTAACAATTGATGATAGATACTTGGAGTGATCTTAAGATCGTACTTATCGCACTGATTTTTTCTCCGGCAACTTTTCTGTCGAGATCTAAAAGCCTGCTTTATGCCGATATCAGTATATATTCGACACAAAATTTTAATGGCTTGGCATTTTTGTGGATATAAGGATTTATAGGTCACTTGTTTACCTACAACATCACCATTGTTCAGCCCTTGCAATTAAAAGTGTGTCAAGCAATACAAAGCGAAAGCGATACTGCAAACCCAACTGGCACGGCGCAGGATCTAGGTTTTGCAGCTTTTTACACATATCAATATATATTTAAATAACTTATTTAAAAAAGTATATACAACCGTAAGGCAGAAAACTCGTATATCATTGACCTTTGGTTTTAATTATTATTTTTTGATGCCCAAATTTATTGGTTGTCGAACTATAATACTAAATTAAATTATTTAACTTGTCTTGAACTGTTATTTATATCCTAAAATCTAAAAAGCACAGAACACTTTATGTTTCACTGTCTTCGCGTTATAGTAGATACAATGTGTATGAAGTAAATAGTAAAACTCCCTTCTACTTGTATTGTGTTTGTTATCGTAAAAGATACGTGCGTACAAAATGTAGCCACATGTCAAACCAAACTGTGTAACTAAATCAGAGATAGTTTTAATTCATCATTACTGTAGTCCTATCAGCGTATTGTTCATGCATTAGTCACCGAGAATCAAGCAAGTAAATGACTCGTCGCACTATGGTCGAGCAACGATTCAACTCAATACGACAAGTCTATCACAGCGATATGATCACTCTTTCCTTTACCTCTACATCAAAATCCGCATATAAAGGGAATGTAAAACCAGATTTCATACAAATTTAAGCAGTATTATTGCATGAGTTTTCTGAGAGATCAATGCATGCGTAGGCGAACTACAAAATTTTTTTGATTACACCACATATGTCGTTGATGAGATGGACCCCTATGTGTCAGACCCCGCAAGCCATATTTACGCCATCACTCTGAAGACTCCGCACCTATGTCAAACCCCCCCCCCCTTTTCGCAGGAAAACGTTAAGCAAAAAAATAGCAAAACATTGGGATAAAATTGGGGGTAAAATTGACAAGAAAGTCAAAATGATAGAGGTAATTCCGACGGTTGGTCTTCCCTCCCCCATAAAAACCACTTTCCTGAGGATGATGTTCCCGCAGATCATCTACCCCCTAACCCAGTGGTCATTTTGCACCTATGGCCTAAATGTTACAGTGCAGAGTTTCGAAGAGATCGGAGTTGTTTCTAATGGTGTGAAACAGGGCCAAAAATATGTTTGTGATTGGCAATTATAACTCATACTTGGGTTTTAACAAATTAGATCCAGTTCTGATCGAGGCAACAAAGTTAGAGTAAATAAAATTTCTTACAATTAAAATTTATTGTTGGTTACCGTGCCAAACCTTGATTGCTCCTATAAATTTAACACCAGCAAATTCGAACTAGCCATCCATAAAAAAGCCAATATAATTTACCACAGTAACAATTGTATAGCTTACCGCCGATAACGCATAGAATTCGTGGTAGTATGGGTATCTGTTCAAAAATCAGTCGACAGCGAAAATGTTTACATTGACAGACCATGGCCCGTACGAACTTGTCTGCATTCAACTTGTGGCTAATGCTTATATAAAAGCGAAAATAACGTTTCTGAAACGAATTCTGTGGTTGGTAAATTCATTCTCTTCTGTGTGTCCGGATCTAGCTACAGCCAGTGCAATCATGGAACACATTTGGCTATGCGCACTATTCAGCAGGAGCTGCCAAGAAATGGTGTGTGTTTATAATACCCGATGCACCAAGTATCAAAGCAGCTACCGATCCACAAAGTTCCAAAAAACTGAGCTACAAATGTCGCTTACCACAAAACTTGAACGATAAATTTAACTAATTTCGAGAATTAATAACCTCACGAACCTTTGTGGCGGTACCGCTGATTATGGTTCCTCTGTGTGAAAACGCCCAAACGCACAATGACAGCAAACAATTATCGATGCTACAGATTTCTTAAAATTTCGGTTAGTTGAAAACATAGTTATTGATAACATATATAATGATGTTTTTACTGCTGATAACAATTGGTATGTTTATCTGTTCACCCAATAGAGCATGTGAAATGTTCCTATCAATTTTAAACTCAGAAAATGCGGGGCACCCATATCCGCATTTTTCAATGAAGCTATTTAGCAAAAGGCAAAATTCTGGAAAATAAGCAAATTGATTTCAAACCTTTTAGCAACTTTCTGCCAAATGCACTATAATAGCTTTAAGAGAATTCAAAATTATAAAACGCAACCACCAAAACGATCTGGTTAAACATGTTAAACATGCGTTTTCAAAATCAGGATATAGCGCTCTTACTATTCTATTCAGAATCAAGTTATAATTATAGATTCTAAAAGGCCAAACGAAGCTATTGCTCACTGGTATATGAAATACTACGGACTATTCCAAACCCTATTGATTCCATATTATTGGAGAAGCCAAAGTTTTATGAGCCTGTAATATTTTTGCCAACCGTAGCATCAGTTTTATGGGGTGTTTACGGAGGCAGGGCAGTCATTCTCCAACAGTAACGACTATATGTACATTAATGTGAATATGTAACGGGTATAAAACTTTAATTTAGACCAAAATTAGACCAAATACTGTTAATACGGCCTGTAAGCTTGAAACGGGTTGAGAGATTTAATCCAAATATGTTTAACTTAAGTTGTATGCTTATATTGTTGATATTAACATAATAACAGCTAAAACTTTAAATTTGCGAGCCTACAAATATTATGTATTGTCAATATCAATGTCAATATTTCCACTGTCATGCATGTCTTCTAAAAGACATGGCTCAAATTTTACGTGTAAATATTGTATTGAGAGTCATTTGCTTATTATTTCTCTATAATGCGCATCAGAATTTACTACTTACAGAGTGAGAACTGTCACTACCTATACATAGCAAACTTACTGTTACGGCAGGGCATCCAGTATAAAAAAGTAGAAATTACCCTGAAGGGCAGAGCAATAGTGTTTTAAGCTGAAAGAAAAATGCTTGTTAGTCGCACCACATTATAGTGAGCAAATTAGTCTTTTTATTGGATTAAACACATTCAAAGAGTTTATAGTCGCTTTCTGTTGAAATTTAACAATACTTAAACCCGATGTGCTTTTTATTCATGAATCCATTAAAACATTGCGCGATCTAAGAATTCGTTTATAGGAAACAAATCAAATGGATCATTGGGATCTCCTGAAGTAGGGGAGAAATCAGGGAAGTGTTCCACCATCTTTTCAGGTATATTCCCATAGTCTCTAAACCTCCAATCATCCCTCACCCCTTTATTTTTAGTCATAAAGTGCGTCTCGATAACTGTGACTGATACAATTATTGCCGGGATATTTCTGTGGTTTATGAACGGGACAATTGGCAAAATTTTATGCTGGGAGCTGACGTTGAAATTGACGAATCAATGTTTTTTCGACAAAATCTCGAGGGTTGCGTAGTCGTAAACATGACTTGGCGGTGGGAATACTGGAAAGCGGTACACAAAGGTGCTACTTTTCTGGGTTCCGGCGAGACCTATCGGTGTCACCATACCCTTAGTTTGTCAGCATGTCCGCCCAGGAAGTGGTGTACTTACCGAGAGCTTTGTTACATATATCTATGGGTTTGCCGGATTGCCGCAACTGCAACCTTACATCCATGAATGGGTTAATCGCCATATTAGACAATTTGATAATTTTAATGACGCGGAGGTTCACACCCACAATATTGACGGGTTATGGGATCGGCTAAAGATGTTTTTTCGAAACCGTAGGGTGTTCCAGATGGATTGTTCGAAAGATACCTGGTTGAATTTGTATGGCGTCAACAGTTTGCTGCTCATTCATTTGTGGCCATGGTTCATCAAATCCGGAAGATGTATTAGGTTTAAGATATAAAATGTATAAGTGCATTTTAATTTGTTTAGTTTCTTAAATAATTCATCAATGGTGAAAATTGGTACCATAAGACCTGCCTTGTCGTGCTACGTTGAATGGTGTGTCATAGATGGAAATTCGGAAGGAAAAAATTTTTTTAGATTTTTTAACGCGCATTGTGGTTGATACCTTGGTGCCGAATCAAACAATCGAAAAAAATTTTTTTCTGAAAATGGTCATGTCCAATGGGTTCCCTGGAACTCAGCTCGTCGAGCTGAATTCAAATATACCAAAAATTTTGCAGCAGGACGATTGTTTGCGAGCAGGCGATTTTTTTTGCAGCAGGACGATTGTTTGCGAGCAGGCGATTTTGCAGCAGGACGATCATTTCACAAAATGGTCATGTCCAATGGGTTCCTGGAACTCAGCTCGTCGAGCTGAATTCAAATATACCAAAAATTTTGCAGCAGGACGATTCCCTGACCCCCTGCTTCAGAAGTGCCGATTATTGTGCTAAAGATTTATAAGTCACTTGCGTATTTTTACACGTGGAGCAATGAAAAACAACAGTATACCAATTTCATGTCACAATAAGATTATTAAAAGGTAACAGTTCAGCTTGAATTCAATACGCAAAATATATAAATTGCTATAAATAGCTTTAATTAATCATGATGCTTAACATATACTCCAACCACAAATTTTGTTAAATGCATATATATAACTATTTCTGCTCTGTTTTGATTGCGGTGTATTGCTGCCGATTCAAGGCGACTTGTTTACGCCATTTTTGAAGAATGAACAAGATTTCGCAAGTCAAAATTTTGCCCAATTGACATTTTCAGAGCAACTCAGTAGTTATGCCTTAGTGTGTAAACCGTAAACGCAAAAGTCAAAGACAAATATCACAACCGATTTCGCAGTAATTTTGTGAGGACAATGTGCAACAGCACTGCTAATTTTGTCGTTACTGTAATCAATTCACTGACACTTGAATATGAATCAGACTATTTAATACAGAAAAGATTTGTACTCCTCAAAAAACGACAAAAGTAATTTAATCTTTGCCATACATGCACGAGGTCCGGAATGCCAAGAAGTATGGCGGGTGCTTCGGGGGGGGCGGAGGAGGGATCAGCCGGTCGGGGGGTCAACAGATGGGAGATGAATTTTCTAAATTGTTTGGGGCTCAAAATTTTCCCCGATTTTTCCTGATTTTTGCCTATTTTCTGCCAATTTTCGCCAAAATTTTCAGCGCTCCTGGAGCACGCGACGTTAGAGATGGGTAGCAGACCTTGAGAAAGGCGGTTGGGCAGCCTACCAGGGATGACCGGCGTTTACTCGGGCAGGGTGGAGGGGTCCGAGCCAGGGGGATAATTCTCTATCTCCCCTATGACCAAGCATGATCTTTGTCTTAGTATTTGTCGCAATAGAGTATTGTGACAAATATTTTGTTGAAGTAGTTATTATAAAAGTATTTAGAAATACAGATTTCACATTAATTTTAACATAATGTGAACGGTTGCTGTATCAAAGCAAAAACCATTTATCTTTCACTTGATATATATATACGGCGGGACTGTATTATTCCTTTGACCTAATTTTTATAGAAGGCATGGAAGTACATTGCATTTGTATAACCGCAAACAACGGAATTTGGCATTTTGTCTGTTGCTGACGGAGCTGTATGATTATGTACTACAGAAAGCATAAAATCGGTCATCAGTGGTCGGCGCTCTTATAACTGAAAGATTTTCTATATTATAATAAAAATGTCAAATAACTGTTCTTGCATTGAAAATACACAATTTCACCGTCATAAAATGTCTGAACGGATACGAAGTGGTCGAACAATGTGACCGTAAAAAAATCTTCTAAGCTTCAGCACATTTTGCCTCATGAGTTATGGACGATCACATCAAAGGTACAAAAATTTGTGCTCGAATAGAGTGCGTTACTTGCATTGCTCGTGGATAGTGATAATTGCAGATCCCAACATAATATAACTTTTTAGGTATCTTGTGAACTGGTATGTACATACAAAAGCGATTAACGAAAGTTTTTGCACACGAATATTTTACAAAATGCGCTGATTTGATTAAATACTTACCTTTTACGAACTACTCGTAGTTGCATCTATAATTTAACTATATTTCGGCGTTAAAAGTCAACAGTCGATGTTGTTTTTCGAAAGACACAAGTAATTCCAAATGGTGCTAGCCGTGTGCGAGTAATAATTTGCAACAGCAAATTATTGTGCCATGCTTTAGTTAAAACGTGGATAGTCGCCTCTGGTTCGTTAACGTGGAGGAATCATTGGTGAATTAAAAAAGGATTCAAGCATCCACTGATATTTACTGTCCCTGTGCTGAACAACTTGTGCTCAACTCTGAATATTCTCCCATTGTGCAGAAACGGGTAAGGCATATGGACAAACCCTAAACAATCGTACTACACTTATTTGTGCATATCTTGGCTTTCCGCCGGGAATCGTTACCCATGGTTCAGTAACGAGGACAGTGTATGGACAAAACCAATGTTGCTCAACCGCCCTATAAATCTTGCTACAGCAATTTGTGCAGATCTTGGCTTTCTGCAGTGAATCATCACCCATGAGTCAGTAATGGGGACAGTGTATGGACAACACCAAAGTGACCCAACCGCCCTATAAATCTTGCTACAACAATTTGTACAGATCTTGGCTTTCTGCAGTGAATCATCACCCATGATTCAGTAATAGGGACCGTGTATGGACAACACCAAAGTGACCCAACCGCCCTATAAATCTTGCTACAACAATTTGTACAGATCTTGGCTTTTTGAAGTGAATCGACACCCATGGTTCATTAAAGGGGGCAGTATATGGACAAAACAAAAGTAATCCAACCACCCCTATAAATCCTACTACAACAATTTGTGCAGATTTTGGCTTTCTGCCGTGAAGGTGTCACCCATGCTTCAGTAAAGGCGGCAGAGCATGGATAATAACAGTGACCCAAACGCTCTATAAACTTTACTGCAACAATTTGTGCAGATCTTGGCTTTCTGCAATGAATCGTCGTCCATGGTTCAGTAACGGGGAAAGCGTATGGACAAAACCAAAGTGACACAACCAACCACTGAATTTTACTATGACATTGTGCAGTTTTGGTGTCAGTATGATTGCCCGCTCGTGGTTCACCGGATAGAGTGGCGTATGGGTAAATAACAGATAATATCAACCACCTACTGGATTATGAGTCCACAAGTTAAACATAATTTTGGGTTTAAAATATAGTTCGTCGAAACTGCGCCACGAGTGACTAGTGCAAGTACAAATGCCAATTGGCTCAACTCCTCGCAGCTTACTTGGTTTTGAAATGCATAATTGGCTATAATTTGCGAATGCAGATGCAGTTGAATACCAAATAGTCGCAAACCAGAGGTGGTACCTCCACGAATGGATGATGTACATTCAATCATCAATTAATTGACCTGTTCGCAGTTTATTTGGTTTTACATGCATCATTACCTATATTTCCGATGTCAGTCGGAATACCAAATCGTTACAAACTAGAAGCTAGATTTTGCCACAGAACAATTTATAGCGCGCGGCTCTCCAAAAATTGGACCATCGTCAATGAATTACGAACAAATGGTATACAGGTAAATACACAATTTGCACACAGCTACATGGTTTTACAAAAACAAAATATACAGCTTTTGACTTTATAATGTAGATTTTAGTTAATTAAGCTAGTTAATTAAGTAGGCAATGATGTAATTGGTCCAATAACCTACCGTCTTTCACAACAAAAATATTGTATGCAGATTTTGACGTAATAAATTTTTCATCGTCGCCTGAGAACCACGATTTGAGGAGAATACAGGTAAAAACCAACCAGTTCAACCATGCGCTGGTATATATTTCAGCAATTTATGCTTTAATGCTTTAAACAGAGAATAGTCTTTTGTATATAGTGAATAAGAAATCGTACATCTAACTATGCAAAATCGAGTTATCCACCCACTATATTTTAAACAGTACAAATTTATACCGAGTTAGGTTTAAAGGGGCTTGGTCAGTAGTTAGCAGTTGGAGTGGCATAAATAATAATTAAATCCACCCACCAACTGGCCACTAACTTTTACCGCACGAATAATTTGTGCAAATTTGTAAAAACTGCATTTTTGCATCTCATCCACAATTTACGAGCGAATAAGTAAATAATAATCCCCCCCATCAGAGTTATTTGCTACAGAAATTTGTACAGATTTAATTGCATAACTGCCCTTGATTCAAGAAACAGGCTCAGGTATATACAAGTCTCTGACGTGCCATTGCCCTGTGTACTCATACAGAATAGCCGGCTGTTGTTTATATCTAAATATGCCAGTGAATTCATCTCTGCGAGTGCTCTACTGCTTTTACAAAACGGGCTAGCTGTATGAAACTAGCTATCTAGCTGTCGTCAAATTATGGTTCTGATGTCGGACATCCGTGATAAATTGTGGAACTGTACACTACGTATGTAAATGTATGTTGGGTTTTTCTGAAGCTACTCTTGTTCGAACACTCCACCGCAAAATATACATATTTTAAGAAGTATACTTTATTGTTTTTTGGCAGCAAATAATGATTTTATTACATTTTACAAATATATTTTGACTACACCGTTTCAGTTTTGGTGTATCTAGGGCTGAGTTCCTCTAATGAGCGAGTTACTAGTAGCGACAGTTTAAGCTTTATTCCCTAGTCATGACTATGGTCCATGTTCTCAATTCACAGCTTTACACCACTATAAAACGCTCATGCATTACTTTAATCTTCTTCACTCATCTCCTAATTTTCCGCGACAGCTTTACGGTTATCAATTTCTGAAATTCTGTCACAATCCTACCATAAATCATAGTCGAACTGAATGCCTTCGGCAATTCACGCTGAAGCATATTAATTTTAACATACGCAATGATTATTCGTCGCTTCTTAGAGGTATTGAGTGTAAGAAACAAACGCCGCGTTTATTTAGAAAAAGTGTGAAATTAGAAAACATTTGCTGGTTGTTTTGAAGCCGCCCGACATTGATGTTGTAGCCTTGAAAGCGATAGTTTCGTTCAAATGTGGTTATTAAAATACGATTTCGAAAATTTTTTTCTAATATAACCAAAAAAGTAATAAAGCTGAACGACATCGAATACATTATAATTTTTTTGGATTTTTTGGAGATGAACCTGCAAACTCCAAGTCGTTAATTACGTTTATTGGCAAACTTTTTAACCGAACTTATGGCCAAATTAAGCAACAACATTGCCTGCACCGTCTGAAGAAGCCAAAATGATGGTTACGGAAGGCAGTGGTCTGGATTTTCACTTTAGAATTTATCGACTATATTTTATCTTATTATTATGTTTTTTACAAAATATAGTTAATGATTGAAGCGAATAGTATGTATGTGCCATTTTTTTATCCGTAAAGCAGCGGCAATTTCCCAAAATTTCCATAAACTACCCTAATAATCAGCTCATTGTTGGACCGACCAGTATTTTACTGCATTCTTGTCCATTCGCAAGCCAGCGGTGACATTCTTTTTTTAACAGTAACTGGGAAATGTGAGTAAAGATCGATTCACGTTAATGTGTACACCACTTTATACGTAAACGGACGCCAATGAATGGCGAGCAGCACTTTAAAGCCGAAATCTAAATAAATTATTGTATCCAGTTACCAGCGCACGACTGAACCGACTTGTATATACCTGAGCCTGTATTCTTGAATCAAGGGCAGTTATGCAATTAAATCTGTACAAATTTCTGTAGCAAATAACTCTGATGGGGGGATTATTATTTACTTATTCGCTCTGTAAATTGTGGATGAGATGCAAAAATGCAGTTTTTACAAATTTGCACAAATTATTCGTGCGGTAAAAGTTAGTGGCCAGTTGGTGGGTGGATTTAATTATTATTTATGCCACTCCAACTGCTAACTACTGACCAAGCCCCTTTTAAACCTAACTCGGTATAAATTTGTACTGTTCTAAAATATAGTGGGTGGATAACTCGATTTTGCATAGTTAGATGTACGATTTCTTATTCACGATATACAAAAGACTATTCTCTGTTTAAAGCATTAAACCGCATAAATTGCTGAAATATATACCAGCGCATGGTTGAACTGGTTGGTTTTTACCTGTATTCTCCTCAAATCGTGGTTCTCAGGCGACGATGAAAAATTTATTACGTCAAAATCTGCATACAATATTTTTGTTGTGAAAGACGGTAGGTTATTGGACCAATTTAGTCATTGCCTACTTAATTAACTAGCTTAATTAACTAAAATCTACATTATAAAGTCAAAAGCTGTATATTTTGTTTTTGTAAAACCATGTAGCTGTGTAAATTGTGTATTTACCTGTATACCATTGTGTTCGTAATTCATTGACAATGGTCCAATTTTTAAAGCCGCGCGCTATAAATTGTTGCTGTGGCAAAATCTAGCTTCTAGTTTGTAACGATTTGGTATTCAACTGCATCAGCATTCGGAAATTATCGGTAATGATGCATGTAAAACCAAATAAACTGCGAACAGGTCAATTAATTGATGATTGAATGTACATCATCCATTCGTGGAGGTACCACCTCTGGTTTGCGACGATTTGGTATTCAACTGCATCTGCATTCGCAAATTATAGCCAATTATGCATTTCAAAACCAAGTAAGCTGCGAGGAGTTGAGCCAATTGGCATTTGTACTTGCACTAGTCACTCGTGGCGCAGTTTCGACGAACTATATTTTAAACCCAAATTATGTTTAACTTGTGGACTCATAATCCAGTAGGTGGTTGATATTATCTGTTATTTACCCATACGCCACTCTATCCGTGAACCACGAGCGGGCAATCATACTGACACCAAAACTGCACAATGTCATAGTAAAATTCAGTGGTTGGTTGTGTCACTTTGGTTTTGTCCATACGCTTTCCCCGTTACTGAACCATGGACGACGATTCATTGCAGAAAGCCAAGATCTGCACAAATTGTTGCAGTAAAGTTTATAGGGCGTTTGGGTCACTGTTATTATCCATGCTCTGCCGCCTTTACTGAAGCATGGGTGACACCTTCACGGCAGAAAGCCAAAATCTGCACAAATTGTTGTAGTAGGATTTATAGGGTGGTTGGATTACTTTTGTTTTGTCCATATACTGCCCCCTTTAATGAACCATGGGTGTCGATTCACTTCAAAAAGCCAAGATCTGTACAAATTGTTGTAGCAAGATTTATAGGGCGGTTGGGTCACTTTGGTGTTGTCCATACACGGTCCCTATTACTGAATCATGGGTGATGATTCACTGCAGAAAGCCAAGATCTGTACAAATTGTTGTAGCAAGATTTATAGGGCGGTTGGGTCACTTTGGTGTTGTCCATACACTGTCCCCATTACTGACTCATGGGTGATGATTCACTGCAGAAAGCCAAGATCTGCACAAATTGCTGTAGCAAGATTTATAGGGCGGTTGAGCAACATTGGTTTTGTCCATACACTGTCCTCGTTACTGAACCATGGGTAACGATTCCCGGCGGAAAGCCAAGATATGCACAAATAAGTGTAGTACGATTGTTTAGGGTTTGTCCATATGCCTTACCCGTTTCTGCACAATGGGAGAATATTCAGAGTTGAGCACAAGTTGTTCAGCACAGGGACAGTAAATATCAGTGGATGCTTGAATCCTTTTTTTAATTCACCAATGATTCCTCCACGTTAACGAACCAGAGGCGACTATCCACGTTTTAACTAAAGCATGGCACAATAATTTGCTGTTGCAAATTATTACTCGCACACGGCTAGCACCATTTGGAATTACTTGTGTCTTTCGAAAAACAACATCGACTGTTGACTTTTAACGCCGAAATATAGTTAAATTATAGATGCAACTACGAGTAGTTCGTAAAAGGTAAGTATTTAATCAAATCAGCGCATTTTGTAAAATATTCGTGTGCAAAAACTTTCGTTAATCGCTTTTGTATGTACATACCAGTTCACAAGATACCTAAAAAGTTATATTATGTTGGGATCTGCAATTATCACTATCCACGAGCAATGCAAGTAACGCACTCTATTCGAGCACAAATTTTTGTACCTTTGATGTGATCGTCCATAACTCAGCAAAATGTGCTGAAGCTTTAGAAGATTTTTTACGGTCACATTGTTCGACCACTTCGTATCCGTTCAGACATTTTATGACGGTGAAATTGTGTATTTTCAATGCAAGAACAGTTATTTGACATTTTCATTATAATATAGAAAATCTTTCAGTTATAAGAGCGCCGACCACTGATGACCGATTTTATGCTTTCTGTAGTACATAATCATACAGCTCCGTCAGCAACAGACAAAATGCCAAATTCCGTTGTTTGCGGTTATACAAATGCAATGTACTTCCATGCCTTCTATAAAAATTAGGTCAAAGGAATAATACAGTCCCGCCGTATATATATATCAAGTGAAAGATAAATGGTTTTTGCTTTGATACAGCAACCGTTCACATTATGTTAAAATTAATGTGAAATCTGTATTTCTAAATACTTTTATAATAACTACTTCAACAAAATATTTGTCACAATACTCTATTGCGACAAATACTAAGACAAAGATCATGCTTGGTCATAGGGGAGATAGAGAATTATCCCCCTGGCTCGGACCCCTCCACCCCTGCCCGAGTAAACGCCGGTCATCCCTGGTAGGCTGCCCAACCGCCTTTCTCAAGGTCTGCTACCCATCTCTAACGTCGCGTGCTCCAGGAGCGCTGAAAATTTTGGCGAAAATTGGCAGAAAATAGGCAAAAATCAGGAAAAATCGGGGAAAATTTTGAGCCCCAAACAATTTAGAAAATTCATCTCCCATCTGTTGACCCCCCGACCGGCTGATACCTCCTCCGCCACCCCCGAAGCACCCGCCAAACTTCTTGGAATTCCGGACCTCGTGCATGTATGGCAAAGATTAAATTACTTTTGTCGTTTTTTGGAGTACAAATCTTTTCTGTATTAAATAGTCTGATTCATATTCAAGTGTCAGTGAATTGATTACAGTAACGACAAAATTAGCAGTGCTGTTGCACATTGTCCTCACAAAATTACTGCGAAATCTGTTGTGATATTTGTCTTTGACTTTTGCGTTTACGGTTTACACACTAAGGCATAACTACTGAGTTGCTCTGAAAATGTCAATTGGGCAAAATTTTGACTTGCGAAATCTTGTTCATTCTTCAAAAATGGCGTAAACAAGTCGCCTTGAATCGGCAGCAATACACCGCAATCAAAACAGAGCAGAAATAGTTATATATATGCATTTAACAAAATTTGTGGTTGGAGTATATGTTAAGCATCATGATTAATTAAAGCTATTTATAGCAATTTATATATTTTGCGTATTGAATTCAAGCTGAACTGTTACCTTTTAATAATCTTATTGTGACATGAAATTGGTATACTGTTGTTTTTCATTGCTCCACGTGTAAAAATACGCAAGTGACTTATAAATCTTTAGCACAATAATCGGCACTTCTGAAGCAGGGGGTCAGGGAATCGTCCTGCTGCAAAATTTTTGGTATATTTGAATTCAGCTCGACGAGCTGAGTTCCAGGGAACCCATTGGACATGACCATTTTGTGAAATGATCGTCCTGCTGCAAAATCGCCTGCTCGCAAACAATCGTCCTGCTGCAAAATCGCCTGCTCGCAAACAATCGTCCTGCTGCAAAATTTTTGGTATATTTGAATTCAGCTCGACGAGCTGAGTTCCAGGGAACCCATTGGACATGACCATTTTCAGAAAAAAATTTTTTTCGATTGTTTGATTCGGCACCAAGGTATCAACCACAATGCGCGTTAAAAAATCTAAAAAAATTTTTTCCTTCCGAATTTCCATCTATGACACACCATTCAACGTAGCACGACAAGGCAGGTCTTATGGTACCAATTTTCACCATTGATGAATTATTTAAGAAACTAAACAAATTAAAATGCACTTATACATTTTATATCTTAAACCTAATACATCTTCCGGATTTGATGAACCATGGCCACAAATGAATGAGCAGCAAACTGTTGACGCCATACAAATTCAACCAGGTATCTTTCGAACAATCCATCTGGAACACCCTACGGTTTCGAAAAAACATCTTTAGCCGATCCCATAACCCGTCAATATTGTGGGTGTGAACCTCCGCGTCATTAAAATTATCAAATTGTCTAATATGGCGATTAACCCATTCATGGATGTAAGGTTGCAGTTGCGGCAATCACGGCAAACTCATAGATATATGTAACAAAGCTCTCGGTAAGTACACCACTTCCTGGGCGGACATGCTGACAAACTAAGGGTATGGTGACACCGATAGGTCTCGCCGGAACCCAGAAAAAGTAGCACCTTTGTGTACCGCTTTCCAGTATTCCCACCGCCAAGTCATGTTTACGACTACGCAACCCTCGAGATTTTGTCGAAAAAACATTGATTCGTCAATTTCAACGTCAGCTCCCAGCATAAAATTTTGCCAATTGTCCCGTTCATAAACCACAGAAATATCCCGGCAATAATTGTATCAGTCACAGTTATCGAGACGCACTTTATGAGCTAAAAATAAAGGGGTGAGGGATGATTGGAGGTTTAGGAGGCTATGGGAATATACCTGAAAAGATGGTGGAACACTCCCTGATTTCTCCCCCTACTTTCAGGAGATCCCAATGATCCATTTGATTTGTTTCCTATAAACGAATTCTTAGATCGCGCAATGTTTTAATGGATTCATGAATAAAAAGCACATCGGGTTTAAGTATTGTTAAATTTCAACAGAAAGCGACTATAAACTCTTTGAATGTGTTTAATCCAATAAAAAGACTAATTTGCTCACTATAATGTGGTGCGACTAACAAGCATTTTTCTTTCAGCTTAAAACACTATTGCTCTGCCCTTCAGGGTAATTTCTACTTTTTTATACTGGATGCCCTGCCGTAACAGTAAGTTTGCTATGTATAGGTAGTGACAGTTCTCACTCTGTAAGTAGTAAATTCTGATGCGCATTATAGAGAAATAATAAGCAAATGACTCTCAATACAATATTTACACGTAAAATTTGAGCCATGTCTTTTAGAAGACATGCATGCAGCATGAAATATTGAGCATTTGATATTGACAATACATAATATTTGTAGGCTCGCAAATTTAAAGTTTTAGCTGTTATTATGTTAATATCAACAATATAAGCATACAACTTAAGTTAAACATATTTGGATTAAATCTCTAAACCATTTCAAGCTTACAGGCCGTATTAACAGTATTTGGTCTAATTTTGGTCTAAATTAAAGTTTTATACCCGTTACATATTCACATTAATGTACATATAGTCGTTACTGTTGGAGAATGACTGCCCTGCCTCCGTAAACACCCCATAAAACTGATGCTACGGTTGGCAAAAATATTACAGGCTCATAAAACTTTGGCTTCTCCAATAATATGGAATCAATAGGGTTTGGAATAGTACATAGTATTCCATATACCAGTGAGCAATAGCTTCGTTTGGCCTTTTAGAATCTATAATTATAACTTGATTCTGAATAGAATAGTAAGAGCGCTATATCCTGATTTTGAAAACGCATGTTTAACATGTAGCCCAATGATTTGGTGGTTGCGTTTTATAATTTTGAATTCTCTTAAAGCTATTATAGTGCATTTGGCAGAAAGTTGCTAAAAGGTTTGAAATCAATTTGCTTATTTTCCAGAATTTTGCCTTTTGCTAAATAGCTTCATTGAAAAATGCGGATATGGGTGCCCGCATTTTCTGAGTTAAAATTGATAGGAACATTTCACATGCTCTATTGGGTGAACAATAAACATACCAATTGTTATCAGCAGTAAAAACATCATTATATATGTTATCAATAACTATGTTTTCAACTAACCGAAATTTTAAGAAATCTGTAGCATCGATAATTGTTTGCTGTCATTGTGCGTTTGGGCGTTTTCACACAGAGGAACCATAATCAGCGGTACCGCCGCAAAGGTTAGTGAGGTTATTAATTCTCGAAATTAGTTAAATTTATCGTTCAAGTTTTGTGGTAAGCGACATTTGTAGCTCAGTTTTTTGGAACTTTGTGGATCGGTAGCTGCTTTGATACTTGGTGCATCGGTATTATAAACGCGCGCCATTTCTTGGCAGCTCCTGCTGAATAGTGCGCATAGCCAAATGTGTTCCATGATTGCACTGGCTGTAGCTAGATCCGGACACACAAGAAGAGAATGAATTTACCAACCACAGAATTCGTTTCAGAAACGTTATCGCTTTTATATAAGCATTAGCCACAAGTTGAATAAGCAGACAAGTTCGTACGGGCCATGGTCTGTCAATGTAAACATTTTCGCTGTCGACTGAATTTTGAACAGATACCCATACTACCACGAATTCTATGCGTTATCGGCGGTAAGCTATACAATTGTTACTGTGGTAAATTATAGTGGCTTTTTTATGGATGGCTAGTTCGAATTTGCTGGTGTTAAATTTATAGGAGCAATCAAGGTTTGGCACGGTAACCAACAATAAATTTTAATTGTAAGAAATTTTATTTACTCTAACTTTGTTGCCTCGATCAGAACTGGATCTAATTTGTTAAAACCCAAGTATGAGTTATAATTGCCAATCACAAACATATTTTTGGCCCTGTTTCACGCCCATTAGAA
Organism: Trileptium ribeirensis; assembly: GCA_030248225.1. Lineage (NCBI taxonomy): Eukaryota > Metazoa > Nematoda > Enoplea > Enoplida > Thoracostomopsidae > Trileptium > Trileptium ribeirensis. The sequence continues at coordinate 16,875 of JASANE010003708.1, forward strand.
ACAACTTCCGATCTCTTCGAAACTCTGCACTGTAACATTTAGGCCATAGGTGCAAAATGACCACTGGGTTAGGGGGTAGATGATCTGCGGGAACATCGTCCTCAGGAAAGTGGTTTTTATGGGGGAGGGAAAACCCAACCGTCGGAATTCCCTCTATCATTTTGACTTTCTTGTCAATTTTACCCCCAATTTTATCCCAATGTTTTGCTATTTTTTTGCTTAACGTTTTCCTGCGAAAAGGGGGGGGGGGGGTTTGACATAGGTGCGGAGTCTTCAGAGTGATGGCGTAAATATGGCTTGCGGGGTCTGACACATAGGGGTCCATCTCATCAACGACATATGTGGTGTAATCAAAAAAATTTTGTAGTTCGCCTACGCATGCATTGATCTCTCAGAAAACTCATGCAATAATACTGCTTAAATTTGTATGAAATCTGGTTTTACATTCCCTTTATATGCGGATTTTGATGTAGAGGTAAAGGAAAGAGTGATCATATCGCTGTGATAGACTTGTCGTATTGAGTTGAATCGTTGCTCGACCATAGTGCGACGAGTCATTTACTTGCTTGATTCTCGGTGACTAATGCATGAACAATACGCTGATAGGACTACAGTAATGATGAATTAAAACTATCTCTGATTTAGTTACACAGTTTGGTTTGACATGTGGCTACATTTTGTACGCACGTATCTTTTACGATAACAAACACAATACAAGTAGAAGGGAGTTTTACTATTTACTTCATACACATTGTATCTACTATAACGCGAAGACAGTGAAACATAAAGTGTTCTGTGCTTTTTAGATTTTCAGGATATAAATAACAGTTCAAGACAAGTTAAATAATTTAATTTAGTATTATAGTTCGACAACCAATAAATTTGGGCATCAAAAAATAATAATTAAAACCAAAGGTCAATGATATACGAGTTTTCTGCCTTACGGTTGTATATACTTTTTTAAATAAGTTATTTAAATATATATTGATATGTGTAAAAAGCTGCAAAACCTAGATCCTGCGCCGTGCCAGTTGGGTTTGCAGTATCGCTTTCGCTTTGTATTGCTTGACACACTTTTAATTGCAAGGGCTGAACAATGGTGATGTTGTAGGTAAACAAGTGACCTATAAATCCTTATATCCACAAAAATGCCAAGCCATTAAAATTTTGTGTCGAATATATACTGATATCGGCATAAAGCAGGCTTTTAGACTCGACAGAAAAGTTGCCGAGACAAAATCAGTGCGATAAGTACGCTACTTAAGATCACTCCAGAATATATTATATCAATTGTTACATTGTTACAAACACTGTGAGGAACTTTCGCAATATGCCAAGACATGTTTTGCCTTTACACATCGGCAATCGGGGCTGTTCGAGCAGCGGCATTCCCATTTCAATTTCTAAACGGTTATTAAATAATGATAATACATACATATAATTTATTTCGGTTTTCGCTTTCAAATTTACTAGGTCAACATCTAAAGTATATTAACCCGAGCCCTGTATGAAGCCTTTTCCTAAGCCTGATTGATGCGTGGTAATTCATCCCTAAATTTATTGACAGCAAAAGTCTAGTCAGAGCTAGGAACTCAAATGCTTTCATGAACTACTAATACTGGTAGACTTCTCAAATTACTTTTAATTTGATAGACGCCCACTAACCAGTTTATATCTCTTTCTGTTTTGACAATTCGTTTGTCTGCACCTAATTGAAAGATTTGTTGCATACATTGTATAAATTTATGAAATGCGTTTGGCAGAAGATATTTCGCTGCTGTTATCGTATAAAGTTTCTCACTGCATTTGATGTGACATTGTGTTCGACTTTTCTCAGACATTACATTGTAAACCGTGCCATGATATATGGTTATGTTAATGCCACCCGACATATGAGCTTTGCAATTCAACTATATATATGACATATACAGCTAGTAACAGTCCAATTTTTAATCTCGATCGATGTAATTAAATAATTGTTCAGCAACCCACGATGTGGAACGAGGGTTAATTTTTATACTACATTCGCCGCGCAAATTTTCTTGCTATATTATATCCTAAGAAAAAACCAGCTAAACTAGATACTTCACCACTACAGCATTTTAAATAAAAACGAACGTTAGTGGCAGTTCGACGGTTGAATTACAGTTGACTAATCGTTCGTCCCAGCTGCAGCTTGACCCTATCGTTTTCAACGTGTACGGCAAAAAGCAGAATGATTAGGAGGAGCATGAGTGCAACTTTTGTAGAAAGACAATTTTGTCAAACAAGTTTTGACACATACTGCTTTTACAAGTGTGGAAATTCGGATCGGTATAAACCGCTAATTTTCAAGCTACTGTGACGCATCCCTTTTTAGGAATAGCAGAAGTAGCAGTCTAACTGGTCAGCATAACAATAATACTATGCTATATGCATTTGAGTTATTTGTACCAAAGAAAATGGTAAGATTATCACGCCCACGGAAAACTACCCCTAAATTCATTAAAAAGCTCCTTTGGGAGAAGAAAATACAGTGGAAAAAGGGTAAACATACGGGCAAATTTTCATAATATAATAATACAGCTAGGAAATATTACTTGGCTGTTAAGAAATTAATACAAAACAGGAAAACGTATAATGGAATCAGGCAACAAAAGGTTAATATATAGCTATGTAAGAAATAGTGTTCTACTATGAGGAACATCGGTGCACTCAGTGCATCAGATGGCGAAATCGGCTCGGACGACGCAAGATAATCCGAAATTGTGGCAGAAAATTTTGCAAGTATATACACACACTACAACAATGTAATCCCAGCGGTCAATTCGAATACAACAGGTATAAGTCTCTCTTGGATACCATTCACACCATATGAGGTACAACTGGCATTAGCGTCGTTAAGTCCAAAGTGGAGCCATTCTCCAGACACTTTTACACATTTCT
>JASANE010003709.1:0-14024 GCA_030248225.1 Trileptium ribeirensis
GTATCTGCGTACCCTCTGGCTATCTACCATATTTCCTGAACATTTCAACCAAGAATTATAGCCGCTGTAAAGGGTGAATTTTTAAGTTGTAGTCATCGCATGGAAAACAGATTATGCATGGGAGTTCTGGTCACTGGTTATGCGAAATTATTCGGCAGCCGATTTGGATACGGTGCTATCTCATGTGTGTCATATGCTTCAAACTTAGTCTATTAAAAAGCATCGCTCAAATTAATGTTGGACGTGACCTAGGGTTTCCAGGATCACAACGACTATTACCCAGGCATTGAAAGCTGTTCAAAAGCAGAGGGGCCGTTTGTTTACATTCGTTTTGTCATATCACCATCAGTCAATTTTTCCCACTGGTGAGCCTAAACTGATGGGTCCCCCCCCCCCACATAATAACCCTATTCTGAGATGATGCTTTACTACACCGTGGGAAAACTTGGATTAACAATATAATAATAGATCCAGCTGAATTTGAAAAATGACACCTACGCTCGATTCGCGTTTGGAGCAATTGAGCCCCGTTTAATTAAAAAATGCTACATAGCGCATACCAGCAGGGTACTACACAGGTCCCCCTTTCTGACTCCTTGCCCACGGCAGTCAGATTGAAGGTGACACTAACGTCCACGTTTAAAAAAATGTGGAAAAGACAGATATCGCCACCGAAATGAATGAATCAAGAGGAATATAGCAGTTGTGAGGGGTAATTTTTAAAAACAAACCCTATCATTATCAACCCATCAATAAAAATTATCACATGGATAATAAATTTTCTACCGCCGTTCTCATCGTTTGATGGTTCATTTATGGTGACTCCAGTTTCGAAGGTTTCCATAGTTGTAGAGGTGTATCACTCTTAAAATTTGGTCTCTCATTTTATAGAATTTAAAAACTATTAAAACAAGAAAAAAGCCATTTAAAAAAATATAATAATAGTATTTTCTATCAACAAGCTGGGATAGTTGTCGCATTATGAAACCACCGGGCTTACGGTACAAACGACCTTGCGGCCTGTTTTTGTTAAAGAAAGAATGGAATATATATATATCTCTTAGGAAAAAATGATTTTTGGGAGTAAAACGAAGCTAAAATTTACGTTGAAACCGAATATGGTGACGCAAATCAGGAAATAGTCACATAATTAGGCAAAATCCAAGAAACGTCGTGGTTGGAAGAAGTCTAAGGGATTTGTAAACAGATCCAGTCCCTAAAATTTAAAGACTGAGTTATATGAAATCCGTTTTACGGAGCCTCTTTCTCCCATCACCCGTTAGAGCCTGATTATATTGATCAAAAGGTCTGTGTGGCCCTATACTTGTGCTCTTGTAAAGTGAAAAAAAATATGAAATAAAATTACAAATTTTGGAACCAGAAAATTCAAAAGTGAAACGTGACTTTATAATATTTTGTGCCTTTTTTATCACGGGACATACACTGGTGTGAGGTCCCCCGGCCAATGTAACCTTTAGGGGCGGAAGTGAAATGCATGCTATACCGTTCTCGATATACTAAGCCTAAGCATTAATTTTAGCCCAAGTTAAAGTCCCTATATGACCCATGTACTAAGTCTAAGTCGGGGGGCTGCTGCTCTAAGCTGATCTTTTTTTCAAACGTTATAATGTTCGGCCCCTAAAGGTGACTTGGGCTGGCCACTCCGTATCACAAAGCACGTGTATATTTATAGAACTAAGTTTTTTAATTAAATTCAATCAGAAATTTCTTATTTTCCCAACTACACTCAAAATATTTTTCATCAAATTTAGAAGAAGTTTCTTTGAATTTTGCGCAACCAGATATTCTTCCAAAATTTAAAGAATATACATTGAAATGTCAAAGAATAATGTTTTAAAGAATTAGATATCATCGAATTTTCATGAAAATTTCAAGAAATATTGTTTGAATTCTAAATGAATGTCTGGTGGGCGCAAAATTCAAAGAAACTTCTTTTAAATTTCATGAAGACTTATTTTCAGTGTAGGGTTTAACCGTATTTTCGAACTGATTTGGTTCTAACTGAAAGGAAAAACTATGATTTTATAATTGTACTTACGGGCATTTTCGGAATATCTGTCATCGGGCAATTCGGAATGCCTATTAGCGTGCTATCTGCTAACTGCAATCTGCGATGCTGAAATTTGCACCAAATAAGCCTCAAAGTATAAGTCTAAGGTCGTGAGTTCTTATCACATTTCTTGTGAATGTTTTCTAATGTCCTGAGCTGTCTTGCTAGGTTAATGAAATAAGTAACCATAACAGCATCGGTGGATCAAGAGATTTCTGACAGGGGTATGGGTTTTTCGCCAAGAAGAGATTTTTACCGATATTTTTTCGACAACAAAGCCCCCGGAGGCTTCGTACCCACAAGGCCCTTCTACTCGCCTTCAAAGTACCTCATGGTGCGGCGCACCCACCCCCGCCAACCCACTGTCACTCCCCCTTGCCGGCCAAAGACATTTCGGCAAAACAAAAATAATGATAATTAGCAAAAATGGATGTGCAATCGGCAAAAATAAGTCGCCGACGGGTATGCGGGGTGGGTAAAGGGGAAGGCGATGTGAGGTGAGTTATGCAGAGGCAGGGCAAGGAGAGGTCATGAACGTTTTTCAGCACCCCCGGGAAAACCTCTCCCCGAGGACCTCTACCCAACCTTGCGACCGCCTCCCCCGGCGACTCCGGCAATCCCTGAGACATTGGAGCGGAAGCATGTACGACTATGATCCTGGTGAAGCTTAATATAGCACACATTTATAATATATTCACATACGCTTTGGATTTTATATAAATGAAAATAGCACCTGTGGATCGATTCAGCATTGGGGCCATGAAAAACGCAAAAAATTCGAAAAAATTATGAACTGGTCTAAATGGATATTTTCTGATCCAGCTCGTCGATCTGAATCCAATGGTGCCAAAATCATTGAGGGATCGTCAATGACCAATTTCGACCTCAACGTATAACCCAAAATACCCCATCACCTTAATATATATGTGTGTGTGTTATTTTAGATACAAACGAATAATAACATGTCTAATACATATATATATGTATATATATTTAAATCACACTATATAATACATCTATACACTTATGCTATATATATCCGTAGAGGGGAAGAGGTTTACCCTCGTCAGGGTCAGACCTCTTACGCAATATTAACTCCTCTCCTGAGGCTCCGCTTCCGCATCCGCCTTCCATCATCAAATTTTGAAAAATTTACAAAAAAATTAGGGAAAATTTTGTAAAAATTGGGCAATAAAATTATAATTTTCAAAAAATTAAAATATTTACATCCCTGACTTGCCAGAACTATCTACAATCTTTGAACCCACGGATCTTTGATATGTATAATTTATATATATTATATATATTTAATGATTTAATATATTTATATAATTTATATATATATATGTTTACATGTTTACATATCTGACAATATTTACATGCAATTAACACAGTTTTGTTTTGGCGTTGAAAAGTTATACTGTTTCCAAATTAATTTCCATTTTTCTATCAAGATATAAATAATAATTGAAAGAAAAATATAATTAAATAATAAAAATTCGAAAAAAATAAAGAAAATAAAGCAAAACACGATAAAAAGTAATAAAATGAAATTGAGAAAATACAGAAAAGAGGTTAGAATTATAGAAGAATTAAAATGTTGTCTATAAGAATTGGTGCCATGAGGGGTTATCATCGGAGTTTCGGGTTTAGTAAATCATTCGGATTAAGATATACTCTTAAAATCTATGTCCATTTTTGGGAGACACTGGACTGGAGTTAACTGCGAAATAGTTGTTGAAACTGTCAATGGCGAGGGGTGTTTATGGTATTATGAAGCCTTTTGGCCTTATACGAAGCTAACCTTGGTATATTACACAGCATTAGGGTACTAAAATTTGGATATGATATAAAGCACAACGAATTTACCATGGCTGGATGCTGGAACTATTTCCCAAGCGTTTGAAAAATTCAAATTTGACGAGGGTGACAGGCATAGCTTCGTGATAATAAATCAAGGTGTGGGTATCACCCACAGCGGGTAACGAAAGTGAAAGTTACATCGCTATAGGCGACTTGAAGTCTATTGTGTGGAATGTTAAAAAAACAACAGTATGGAAAATATAATCTTTGACATTCAGCACACAAAACACCATTTCCTTTTCGATAGTCAAGTGGATAGTTGTAGTATCGACATTCTTGAAGTAAGGCATAGCTCCTATGATTTACCGCAAGATAATCGCTTTTTATCTATGACTATCTCACACTCAAAATTGTCTAATATACTATCTTAGCAATAATAAGCTGTGTGGTAACAAGGGTAAACAAACATTAGCCTGCCGGAATCGTTCCCGTCAGTGATACACAGGAACATTAGCCTGCTGGAATCGTTCCGGTCAGTGATACACCGGGTACCGAAAATATAAGTGGATCCCATGGACTAGGAAGCTGTCCTAAACCTACGACTCTAGTTCCGACGGTAGGTGCTCCCATTTTGTATGAACCAAAACCCATTTACTGTTTTGACAAACCACATATCAATTTACAAAAATGTACTGGATCTAAAAACAGCGATAATCAGCTTAATCACACAACGTAAGTTCATAGCATTAATCAATAACAAAAGTTCGATTTGAGAAAAATGGAGATGACGTTTTTACAAAATAGGCAGAGGCGTCGCAAATAGTGTGGGTAGAGCGGGTGCTGCCCCTTCCACTTTTTACTGACAAATGTGAAAAATTTACTGATCGGGTGATTAATAATGTATGAATATAAGCGACCGTCCCCTCCACTAAAACGTAAAATAGATCCATAGCCAGAGCAACTATAAATGCTTGCTGAAGAAATTTTCAAATTAATTGAATATCAAACTGGAACAACTCTTCTTCATCGTATCAGCGGGTGCTCGGGCTGCAGCGGAGGGGTTGAGCACAGCCTTGCCCACCCCCGTAGGTACTAGTCTGATAAAAAAATTTTATAACAAACACACGATATTTAGTCATCATGCTTCTGTAGTACGTACATGAATAACATTGTAAAAAAACCTATTTTCTAAATGATCGTAAAACTACATATATAATACGCGACTAAACTTAACTTGACCCAGGTAATCATCCTATTTTGCGATTCCCGATCTGGATAGGACAGTTTAGTAACATTTTATAGCGTTGAAATAAGATTCGTCTCTGTTCTGTTCGCGAACAAATGTAATGTAAATGTGACGTCATGAATGGAACGTCCCTATTGTTTATCGATTAGTGTTCGCGAACCCTTATTAATTGACTTCCGACAAAATTGTGTTCACGAACAAATTTGATATTCACGAACAAAATCTGATATTTTCAGACCGACTAGAAAATGTTCAATAACGAATTGGATCGATCCCCGTCTGATGTCACATTTTGAAACTTTTTCTCAAAGGGTTTTGTCTCCTACTAGAAACAAAACGCATATCTGATCAACACACAGGTACAAGGTCTTTGGAAAGCAATTATTTAAGGTTCGTGTAGCATCTCATTACGTTAGCATATATAGCGTAGCTGAACACGCTGTGATCGGGACCTGTGGTGTAATGGCAGCGCGAGTCTTGCGAGCTAGAGATCCGGGTTCGAATCCCGGCTGAACCAATGAATGATCGCTCGTGGTTCTTTTCAGTTGGTGAATCCGACGTGATCCCCTGCACGGAGTTTCTTCATACAGCTAGAGCTCAACGCACGCTCGCTCCGCGACTCCGCAGGGGAGTTATGTAGCATCTCACTACGCTAGCATATATAGCGTAGCTGAACACGCTGTGATCGGGACCTGTGGTGTAATGGTAGCGCGCTAGTCTTGCAAGCTAGAGATCCGGGTTCGAATCCCGGCTGGTCCAATGAATGATCGCTCGTGGATCTTTTCAATTGGTGAACCCGACATGATCCCCTGCACGGAGTTTCTTCATACAGCTAGAGCTCAACGCACGCTCGCTCCGCGACTCCGCAGGGGAGTTATGTAGCATCTCACTACGCTAGCATATATAGCGTAGCTGAACACGCTGTGATCGGGACCTGTGGTGTAATGGCAGCGCGCTAGTCTTGCGAGCTAGAGATCCGGGTTCGAATCCCGGCTGGACCAATGAATGATCGCTCGTGGTTCTTTTCAGTTGGTGAATCCGACGTGATCCCCTGCACGGAGTTTCTTCATACAGCTAGAGCTCAACGCACGCTCGCTCCGCGACTCCGCAGGGGAGTTATGTAGCATCTCACTACGCTAGCATATATAGTGTAGCTGAACACGCTGTGATCGGGACCTGTGGTGTAATGGCAGCGCGCTAGTCTTGCGAGCTAGAGATCCGGGTTCGAATCCCGGCTGGACCAATGAATGATCGCTCGTGGTTCTTTTCAGTTGGTGAATCCGACGTGATCCCCTGCACGGAGTTTCTTCATACAGCTAGAGCTCAACGCACGCTCGCTCCGCGACTCCGCAGGGGAGTTATGTAGCATCTCACTACGCTAGCATATATAGCGTAGCTGAACACGCTGTGATCGGGACCTGTGGTGTAATGGCAGCGCGCTAGTCTTGCGAGCTAGAGATCCGGGTTCGAATCCCGGCTGGACCAATGAATGATCGCTCGTGGTTCTTTTCAGTTGGTGAATCCGACGTAATCCCCTGTACGGAGTTTCTTCATTACAGCTAGAGCTCAACGCACGCTCGCTCCGCGACTGCGCAGGGGAGTTATGTAGCATCTCACTACGCTAGCATATATAGCGTAGCTGAACACGCTGTGATCGGGACCTGTGGTGTAATGGTAGCGCGCTAGTCTTGCAAGCTAGAGATCCGACTTCGAGTCCCGGCTGGTCCAATGAATGATCGCTCGTGGTTCTTTTCAGTTGGTGAATCCGACGTGATCCCCTGCACGGAGTTTCTTCATACAGCTAGAGCTCAACGCACGCGCGCTCCGCGACTCCGCAGGGGAGTTATGTAGCATCTCACTACGCTAGCATATATAGCGTAGCTGAACACGCTGTGATCGGGACCTGTGGTGTAATGGTAGCGCGCTAGTCTTGCAAGCTAGATATCCGGGTTCAATTCCCGGCTGGTCCAATGAATGATCGTTCGTGGATCTTTTCAGTTCGTATCGCTTGAGCTTTCAATTGTGGAATAGGTAGATACGGAGACGAAAGCTAACATTCGAATAAGCCGTGTGTCTTTCATAAACTTTTACACCCAACCAGCTCTATACAGTTGTCAAAAGCCAAACTTGCTGTAATTCAATTTCAAAGCCGCGACTAAGCAGGGAACAAACGGGAATATACGGAATAAAATTTATTGAAGAAAAATACGGAAATTCATCAAATGACGGAAATGTTTTGACAAAATGATTAATGACATAGCTACCACTATCAAATAATAAACATACGGTGCCGCCAAAGGTTTCCTGTCTCGTTTATCGATCAAATGCCCGGTAATAAATGATATATATACTACTAAATTCCAGTTCCAGTAAAACCTTGTAGTATATTCATTTCTTATCTAATAAAATTCAGTTTTAATAATTTTTAGTTTTAGTATCGATTCGGCGAACCAGAAACGAAAAATTCAATGTTTTCGATCACCTTTTGAGCACTAAGTTTAGTCGGATAGCTTTGTTCACGTGAGGAGATCCATTTATTTGCTAAAGCAAGCAAAAAAGCCAAAAATCTGGATGCCTAAGGGATTTGAATACCGTACCATTGAATTACAAGGAAGACCCTCTGAATTAGCAGGAAGACCCACTGAATTACCAGGAAGACCCTCTGAATTAGCAGGAAGACCCTCTGAATTAGCAGAAAGACCCTCTGACTTAGCAGGAAAACCCACTAAATTGGCAGTAGGGCACACAAGATCAATAGGCCTAATTTTCTTCAAAATGCCCTACATAGCACTGCTGGTCGCTTTATGAACTATAGTGCGAGTTTTCCGAGCAGTGTTGAAATGCTGCAGATATCACAACATTAATAAATTATAGGAACAGAACCCGAAGTAACAGCGACAAATCGCACCAACGTTTGAAATAGCAAAACCAGAAAAAGTTAGCTACCCGAATTTCGCGGAAACCCATTGTACTATTAAGGAAGCACTTTAGTCCAAACTTGTAGTCTGTTCAACCCTGCTGGAAAAAATTATTTAAAAATTACTGCGAAAGTTCTTAAGTTTGCTAAAATGTCATACAGCAGCAGCAATAATAATTGCTATTATTACCTAAGGTAATAATGTTTAATAATAGCGTCGAGCCGGACTGTGCTTTTGTTACGAGGCGTTCAGCTGAGCCCTATAACTTAAGCCAGAGACCATTTAGTTCGAGAACATTACGTTTCACTACACCTATCTAAATAATGCTCCAAAACCGACATACAGCTTAATACTTTAAACCCATTGGTTATAACGTTTTGTTCAATGCAGATAAACTGGAAAGTTGGGCAAACAGTGGTGTAGTTTGGCGTCGCAAAATTTTTAGTGAATAGTCCAAAATTCCAGATATAAGCCGTGATCACATTGCATCTGATCCGATCCGATTCGACATAGCACGCACAATTTTGTCGGACTGAATCGGATGATGTAGTATGAAAAAGGAACATATTTGCGAAAGGTATAGAGTTTGGTCGTCTTGGATCGGCTCGAAAGTAATGCATCATTTACAATAAGATGGGTGCGCATGATCCTAATTATGTCACGCGTTTAAATGGGCTAGCTACTATCTCACGCATACAGTCCAGCTTGTCTATTAAAATTTTGAATAACTTAGCTAGGCTATGCATTTGTCATCGAGCGTCGAGCCGGACTGTGCTTTTGTTACGAGGCGTTCAGCTGAGCCCTATAACTTAAGCCAGAGACTATTTAGTTCGAGAACATTACGTTTCACTACACCTATCTAAATAATGCTCCAAAACCGGCATACAGCTTAATACTTTAATTGTATATATTGAAAGAAATATATAACTTAAAATTAGTGTGAAAATACTATAGAACAAAATGCTATTACACTAAGCACATTACTAAATTAAATGTCTCAATTGACAGCTCAACCAGACGCTCCGTTTGTCACGCAGAGCCTAGCTAAGCTCCCTGTTTGTTGCATTAAGACTAGTTAAAGCTATAAAAACGTACCATAATAGTTTAGCTAAGCTATAGTTCCCCCGAACTAGTTGAGTTGGACGCGTGACATGCTGGCCCACCCATCTTATCGTAAATTATACATAATGTGACAAGAAATCGAATCGGACGCAATGTAGAAACGGTTAAAATATACCGAAACTGGAACCGGGACGAAAGCCCCAACCGAAAAGGCAACTAGGGAAGAGCCATGAAAGCAATGCTAATGAACTGTACCTCAGGTATAATAGAAAGCCACAGCCGCGAATATGGGTTTTTGGTTATAATTGGCGGTGCAGGGCCTATATAAATGCCTAAATTGACTGAGTTCAAATAGACTGTACATCCTATGTCACGAGTAAGTCATCAGTATATAAGAATTGTTAAGACTTGCGCAACAAATTGAAGAATCCTTTTAAACAATACCAAGTTTCATTCTATTCAAACGACACATGTGATCAGATGTAAGTAGTCACTTTCTGGTTTTGCTTATATAACAACGACAACAACAAACTAGTTTACTGCAAAAACCATATTAAGCGGTTTAAGAAAGCGCCGGACAACTACAGTAAACTAGATGAGAACAGAAAGGGTATGAATACCGCCACTTACATCTGATTCATAAGTTTCTGTTAAAGTTTAAGTAATCTGAGAAATCTACCAGTTTTAGGGGTTTCCGAAATTCATTTATTCAAAATTCCGAAATGTATTGAGATAAATTGCGAGATAACACTACATTTTTATATATATGTTTTCGTAAGGATATATGTAGTGGCCGGGGCATGTTGTGTAGTTGTAGCGCGCAAGTCTTGTAAGCTAGAGGCCCGGGCTCGAGTCCTGGCTGATCCAATCTATGATCTCTCCAGAATGTTTCAGATATATATTTGAATCCGTATCCAATTATTCATTGATTCAATAAACTTATTTGTTTGTTTTAACACCTCGTCTTATAGCTTCCAGGTTATCATTTTACAGAATATGTATCGGTAAACTTTGAAAATTCATCATATTTACAATGACCAGGTTATTCTTGTAATGTATAAGCTCAATGGCTCAATTAGTAGAGCGTTGGACTACTGATCCTAATGTCGTGTATTGGGACCCGACCCAACAGACTGGCCTTAGTGTCCTCTGTACCTCCGAATTGGGGATGACATTCACATGTCCAAAGCCTCTCACAAAAGTCCGAATTAGGGATGACATTCACATGTCCAAAGCCTCTCACAAAAGTCCGAATTAGGGATGACATTCACATGTCCAAAGCCTCTCACAAAAGTCCGAATTGGGGATGACATTCACATGTCCAAAGCCTCTCACAAAAGTCCGAATTGGGGATGACATTCACATGTCCAAAGCCTCTCACAAAAGTCCGAATTGGGTATGACATTCACATGTCCAAAGCCTCTCACAAAAGTCCGAATTGGGGATGACATTCACATGTCCAAAGCCTTTCACAAAAGTCCGAATTGAGGATGACATTCACATGTCCAAAGCCTCTCACAAAAGTCCGAATTGGGGATGACATTCACATGTCCAAAGCCTCTCACAAAAATCCGAATTTATTCCTGGCGTATACAGAGGATGTTGCAGTCAGGCTATTCCTTAATGATTGGGCTCGCGATGAATAAATTAACTTTGGATGCTAAAACCCTTCGAGCTGTAACATCCAATGACCGGGTAATAAATGTATACTACTACTACTAAGAAAGCGCCTCAAATATAGAAAAGTTTACGAGTTGAATATTTTCAAATTTGTAACTCTTATATCTCCAAGCCCAGGCCCTCACATATTCTGAAACTGTTTCTATTGCTTCAAGCGCTTGAATTTGTTTCATGAAAATATATTTGAGAAAAAACACTAAGGATTAGGGCATGCCACGGAACGGGCGGGGAACATTCCAAGATTAATTTTGAGTTTAGACATGAAATACACTAATAAATATTGAATAATCTAAAATTTAAAATGACAGTGACTAATTATTGATTTTTTGGAGATAAATGACTAAATTTTTATGCAGGTTCTTTGTAGTTTATCATTAGTCATACTGTCGAGACCCCAAAATGTTAAATGTAATGAAATTTTTGTAGCAAATAATGCACAATTTCCGCCACCCACGGAGGGGGTAAGCCGTTTTTTTGTAGTATATCGTTTATGTCGGTTAATGGATGTTGCAGCTCGAAGGGGTTTGTTGTTGTTAATATTATAGCCCTGTCAGCCTGTGGTTTAGGTCTTCGAGCGCCCTCACCAATGCCTCTGAGTATTTATCGAAATGGGTTTGATTCAAAAGAAAGGAAGAGTGCAAAACTTGAAAAAAGAACAGGAGGCATTTGTACTCTGGTTCGTGCTCCTGGTACCTCTTTTTATGGTGGGATATGATAGCACTTGTATGATATCCGCATTGGTTACTTTGTCTTTTTAAATCTGCATAATTTGTTGGTTCTTCAACTGTATCGTTTATTCTAATATTGTGCATATTCAGCGTGTTTTTATTTTATGTTTACTGGGCACAATGTTTAATATTAGAGGTTCAATTTCATGAGATGATAACCCACACCAAAGTAAGTTTAAACCCCCCACCCGCCCTCAACTAACATTGAAACTCATCTTCCAACCCTCCCAAAAACTAAAGTGGATAGTCCTATGGCGGATGTATATTGGAGTTGTTAAGAAATTCGACCCCTGGAGTCCGCAGCGGTTCAGCCGACTATAAATATGAAAATATCGGCTGCAAACAACGGGGCAATGAGGATCCCCGTGATCCCAACTTTTCGATCTGTCCTAGGTTCAGCGTGGTAAGTGGAGCCACAACTGGCGACAACGCCTTCGGCCGCACGTCTGCTACTCAATTTATTGATCCTACAGGGTGGAAGCATTTGAGTGGCCCCTCAAAAGTATTGTGTGAGTGCCCCCTCCAAACTATGGTATGAGTAACCCCGGTAAGCTTATTGACTGGTCTCGTAAGTCATGTTTATTTAAATTTATGCTATATGTTGTGTTATATTTGCATAAGGCTGGCAGAGGATGTTGCAGTCAGGCTATTCCTTAATGGTTGAGCTCGCGATGATGGACTTAACTTCGGATGCAAAACCCTTCGAGTTGCACCATCGAATGACCGGTAATAAACGATATACTACAAAAAAACGGCTTACCCCCTCCGTGGGTGGCGGAAATTGTGCATTATTTGCTACAAAAATTTCATTACATTTAACATTTTGGGGTCTCGACAGTATGACTAATGATAAACTACAAAGAACCTGCATAAAAATTTAGTCATTTATCTCCAAAAAATCAATAATTAGTCACTGTCATTTTAAATTTTAGATTATTCAATATTTATTAGTGTATTTCATGTCTAAACTCAAAATTAATCTTGGAATGTTCCCCGCCCGTTCAGTGCCCATGCCCTAATCTTTCAGTGTTTTTTCTCAAATATATTTTTCATGAAACAAATTCAAGCGCTTGAAGCAATAGAAACAGTTTCAGAATATGTGAGGGCCTGAGTTTGGAGATATAAGAGTTACAAATTTGAAAATATTCAACTCGTAAACTTTTCTATATTTGAGGAGCTTTCTTAGTAGTAGTAGTATACATTTTATTACCCGGTCATTTGGATGCTACAGCTCAAGAGTTTTTAGCATCCAAAATTTAATTTATTCATACGCGAGCCCAATCAGTTAAGGAATAGCCTGACTGCAACGGCTATCCTCTGTAGAGTGTCAGAATAAATTCGAATTTTTGTGAGAGGCTTTGGACATGTGAATGTCATCTCAATTCGGACTTTTGTGAGAGGCTTTGGAACAGTGTGAATGTGAGAGGCTTGAAACGTGTGAATGTCATCCCAACACTTTGGGAGGCCGAGGCAGAGAGGAGCACTTGAGGCCAGTGTGTGCGGTGGGGTCAATACACGACATTCGGTGGCTCATTCCCAACATTTTTCTTATAATACAAGCCATTGAGCTTATACGTACAAGAATAACTTCTCTAAATTCAGTGTAAATATGATGAATTTTCAAAGTTTACCGATACATATTCTGTAAAATGATAACCTGGAAGCGGCGGAGTGTAAAAATAAGTTTATTGAATCAATTGGATACGGATTCAAATATCTGAAACATTCTGAAAAGATGACCCATTGGCCCGGTTTGGAGCCCGGGCCTAGCTACAGAGAACTTGCGCGCTACAACTACACAATTACATATATCCTTACGAAACATATTATAAAAATGTAGTGTTATCTCGCAATTTATACAATACATTTCGGATTTTTGAATAAAATTTCGGAAAAGTTCTAAAAATAATTAATTTTACTCGGTACTAAACTTTAACAGAAACTTATGGAATCAGATGTAAGGTGGCGGTATTCATACCCTTTCTGTTCTAGTCTAGTTTACTGTAGTCTCCGGCGCTTCTTAAACCGCTTAACTGGTTTTTGCAGTAAGACATTTCTTGTTGTCGTTGTTATATAAGCAAAACCGAAAGTGACTCTTTACATCTGATCACATGTGTCGTTTGAATAGAATGAAACTTGGTATTGTTTAAAAGGATTCTTCAATTTGTTGCGCAAGTCTTAACAATTCTTTATATACTGATGACTTACTCGTGACATAGGATGTACAGTCTATTTGAACTAGTCAATTTAGGCATTTATATAGGCCTCACAGCCAATTATAACCAAAAACCCATATTCGCGGCTGTGACTTCTGTTGCTGGTACAGTTCATTAGCATTGCTTTCATGGCTCTTAAAAGTAGTTGCCTTTTCGGTTGGGGCTTTCGTCCCGGTTCCAGTTTCGGTATATTTTAACCGTTTCTACATAGTATCAATTCGATTTCTTGTCACATTATGTATAATTTACGATAAGATGGGTGGGCCAGCATGTCACGCGTCAACTCGGCTCACCGATTGG
>JASANE010003711.1:0-17422 GCA_030248225.1 Trileptium ribeirensis
TGTTACATTATTACTTCGTTCAGTTACGTATTGCTCGGTCAAATTAATTGTCCATATCGGCAGTTACACAGGAAAGGCGTTGACAACCAAATATTGTTATTAAATATATACTTTAGAATATAAATACAGCGGTAAGTGGCGGATCCGGGTTCTCCCGATGGTCGGGGGTGATCCAACGTGCAAAAATGTCTAACAGGCAGTATAATGCAACATTCACAGAGAGTTGTGTGTAGTCACTGCACATTGTGGCAAACTTTTTGAAAAAAACTGATACTGAAACCGTGTCACTTTTAGAAAATCTGCTAACACGAATGGTCAAAAAGACAAAAACATTTGAAATTTATAAATCAAAAGTTGTTTGAAAAATTATAATTGGAAGAATATTTTTGAGCTGTAGGCCTCCATATTTACTTCATTTGATGTATATCACTCAAACATAATTGCTATTATCATATTCAGCAACTCCGAAAATCTATACACATTCTAACGACCTGCATACATTTATACAAGAAAAGGGGCAAACAAAATTTTGTAATTTTTGAAACATAAAGGATTTGCCAAATTCATTTCGGCAGGACTCAACCATTATTTTGACGTAACCCAGTATGTTATTAAGTTTGAGATTATTGGCTCTAAGTATTGACCCATTCTACTGGCAAACTACCATAACTATTTTATGTTATAAAATTATATAAATTTGATAATTGGGGTTTTGAAATGTGTAATGTGGCTGATTTTGAGTTTTGTATATTTACGTTCAAGTTTGAACCTCTGTAATTGCTGCTAATCCGGGGCATACAACTCATCTTTCTCAACCAAAATTAAAAATACCTTGGATTTAGCCAACCGTCTCCTCCACTTACATCTAAATATGTTTGTCCACGTCTTGATTTTCACTTCTTCAATAAATATAGGTAATTTATGTAAAAAATTTGAATTTAAGTTTACCAACCAGGACGGGGGTGGTTCTTTGTATGTTGCAACTTTAATGCGTACTATATAGAAGATCCTGTAGAACCGAATTTTGCACAAAACTATAGTTGTAGTGACTGCACACAACTTTCTGTGAACTCTGTATAAAAAAGAAATGTTCTTGGTCAGTGTACATGACATTAGCCTTGTTTGCCCTGCCATTTTTCCGAACTTTTGAAACCCCAGGCACGTGAAAATTTTTCACGACAATCACAAATCTTTAAGGCTAAAATTAGAAAAATTATAAGGTCACATTGGGGTAGCGGTGGAAAGATTTGTTGCCCCTTACCTAGCCTAGCCCCTCCGAGACCACGACCTCCCCCACCGTCGACGAGACGACCATGGGCACATATTTGGGTGGGTGACGACCAGAATAAAGGGTCTCTCTGGAGCCGCCCTTGACTCTGTTCGGACTTTCCGCTTTAACATCTTTACTGTTCAGCACTCCATCTAAGAGGTTAAGTTGGCTTATAATTTTGTTGGTGATCAAACTTAAGTAGCCAAATGCATTTGCATTGGTGCATGGTATAAAATAAACCACAGCAATTATTAGCTGTAATGCTTAAATTAAAGTGCAGTTAAACAAATGTAAAAACAATGTCACAGCCTGTGACGGCTGTGATCACAAAACTCAGTACACTGGTACACTCAGACAAAGTGTTGAATCTGGCCACACTTACTCCTGTACTGAACGCTAGTAATGACACGATAAACAGGAATATTAGAATTTAGCTTTTGCGACGCTATACGGTTAGTGTGTATTGGGTAATTACGGACATACATATTTATACCAGGCGCCACAATCAGCGAATTCCCAACTACAGTGAAAGTTGAATAATAATTAATGGTAACAAAAAATTCCAAACTCAAAATCGCAAGATTCAAAAGCTGATAGCACATATTAACGCTAAAGTTTTTAATGAAATCTGCCTTGTATAGAGCACCACCGGCAGTGGCGGATCCACAGGGGACAGAGAAGCCCTAGCCCCTGTCAGGCCAACGTCTGGCTATTAAAAATTAAAAACAATATCAAGTATAAAATGTTTTATGACAATTTGTGCATCAACGACTGGGCGAGGTTCAAGCCACCGGCACAAAATTTCTATATCTGAAAGTAGCCACAAGATACGTTTAGCCGCCGTTTCCAACATTGAGCTTGGACATAGCCAAAGAAGGTAGAAGGCACAACTTGAGGACTATATGGTTACCACTAAATACCATTATGGTTTATCCTTTTCTATGAAGCTGTGGGTTTACTGTAAAAATCGTTCATTTTGCAAAGTTAGTACAATTCTAGAGAACCAACGGTTGTCGGAAATAACGTGACGTCATTCATACCCAAGTCATATATATATTGAGTCTGCCATTGCATTAAATGTTGAAATAACTGCGATTAGGTAACACAGATTTAGGGCGCGTAATCTATCTTGGTGTAGACAGTATAATCAGTTCGTTGCTTATCTTGGATAGTCTTGAACGATACATTTGCAGACAGTAGAGGCGAAGACGTTTAAATTACTAGCACAACGTATAAATATCAGCTACATTATCAAAAGAAAGATCTTTACCGGCATTCCAATCTCAGGCACCACATAGCTACTGTACTGCTTGATCATACACTGAGTACGATTATAGAACCCATTGAACGACTGTTCTGACCACCAGTTTTGAAGATTGCCATCTTTATCATATTGACTTCCTGAAACATAGTTATACAAACCAGATAGTATTCGGTTTTACATATGATAAAAAATCCTGGATAAAATAAAATCCTTGCATAATTATGCTTCTAACTTAGAAACTTTGAAATATTTGATTTTTATGTGAATCCATTTTGGGATTAATACGTTTCCTGTAAACCGTCAGATACAACTAACCTTGATCATCGAATCCATGTGTTATTTCATGTCCGATCACTGCACCCATCGCGCCATAGTTGACAGATCTAAAACACGTAACGTTCTCCAATCGATTATGTTAATCAACTTTCGTAATCATTTTTTCTTAACGACTAGCATTGTTTTTGTTCAAGTTTTTGTGCCTTTATGGTGATTACTGTATTTCGCGCTATACGCTGGGATGCATTTAGGGTTGTTTATGCTAAAAGATTTGGAGAGATAGCAACTTCAACGAAAAATTTTAGCGCTTATGATTCAATTCAATGGTTCAGATAAAGTGATTTCTTCAGAGCACAGCTTATCACAAAATTCTAACAAATTACTATTGGTAACATTTTTCAGTGTCAAATGTAGGTCTGTACCTTTGAGCCACCATACCTGATTACTTCTTTACCACAAATAACGTAGATAGCATCACTACATCTAAACGGTAATTATTATTAGGATTCCTTCCGCATCGCAACTAAATAGTTAGTATTGTTAAGTAAGCCACATTCTGTATCTCCATTAAATATTAAACGTCAAGGTCGGCGAATTTCCAACTGTCGCAAAAATTGTTGGAATTTAATGATAATTGACAAAAAGCAGAAACAAAGAAGAAAACAACAAGAGAAACGAAAATACAATCTTCATGCCTAGATATATAATAAATTGCCATTATAGAAGTCGCAAAAAGATTTTAGCACAGAAACCAGCACAAATTTATTTGGACCTTCGGCATCGCAAACTTGAGCTTGGACATAGCCAATGTAGTAAAAGGCACAACTGGATGGACATATCGCGGCAAAATAGCATAATCAGCTATGCCTGCTTTCTACTTTTACGTGTGCATTTAGTGAATTGCATATATTTCTCTCGAATTTAGTGCATTTAGCGCCCAACGGTAGTTGGGAATAACAATCAGTATCTCCCGGCAATATGAAGCTTATCCATATTTCAATCAGTTTTATTAGCTTAAAAAAACTAAGTTTCTGTATCTGCGCAGAGCGCAAATTTAAAACAAGGTTACATATCAAACAACCAGAATTAGCAAATAAAGCATTATTGTTTGGATTTTGTCAAGGTATCTCAGTCAAAAAGATATGGCAACGTCCGCAATCTCTGGAAAGTGTAGATCATCTAATCGACATTTTTGGGGATGCCGTAACACGATACAACTTAATTTTAAAAATATAACTTTTAACGCAATCTCTGTAGCTATATAATATATAATAAGATACTGTACAATGAAACGCTATAGCTTACTTTGGATAATCACCTCTGAAGAATGGCGGCTGCAGTATTCCGGCTGGGAAAGCTGAAAAAAAGATATATAATGTAATTGCATAAAGTTTAAATCAAATGTATCTTTTGATATCGAACATATATATAAACTTTAAAAAACCTTAAATAGAAAATTACAAGTTATTCATTTACTGTCGGCAACGATGCGGCAATTCCTAACGGCGTTGAGTAACCGAGAAATCAAAAAATATAGAGAATAATTCTCGACGGAGATACATTGGATGGTACTTGGTGGTGGGACAAACTCAAGATTTACATTTTAGGGGGGTGAGAGGGAAGTAAGAAAATTTATATTAAATTTCGAGGGTTGACTCAAGTCAGAAGGCTATACCTTTAAACCGTTCGTGGGCCATGGCCCGTATAGTCTCCTTCGGGTATGCGTATATATGGATTAACCGGAAAACTTGTTTTGATAAAATTCCCCAAGTTGGACTAATATTCATTTTATGCGAAAATTTACAACAGTTGTCTAGTTTTTGAGAATGCATATTTTAGTAGCATTACATTATTTGTAATGTGTTTTTATTTACAAATTCATTTGATTACTAGCAAATAAATCTGGGACGGTATAGTAGCTTTCATCACTCTTAATGCTTACTAACAATAAACGTTCTAAAGCACTAAGTGAGGTGATAGCTTAAACAAAACACCAGTTCTTTTCAAAACAACATCAGCAAAATGAGAACGGCTGTTTCGAACCATTTTTGAAAGAACCAAGTTTTAACACATAACCTTTGTTCCACGTGCCTGTCTGCGTTTACGCGTTTGGATAGATTCTGTAATAGCAAGGGCGGATAGTAGTCGACTTCTGCTAAAGACTGTGGCACATATCAGCTTTCCCATATTATTGCCTGCGGTCGTTTTCGCCATTACCCACTAAGGTTTTGGACAAAAATGACCCACCCCACATACGTTCTTGAACAACCACATCCAGACAACCTTTAAGTTTTCAACTCACCGACTTAGTGACCACCATGTTTTTGAACCACTAAGCTCAGACCCCCAAGTTCTCTAACCACTAAATACACATACATACAGACCCTCAGGTTTTGAATTTACTTTTTAGATAATCCTCTGGGTTTTCGATTCACTAAAATTAATTTTTAGTATGCTGAAAACATGGGGGTCTTGATGTGGTTTTCGAAAAACATGCGTGGGGTGGGTGATGTTTTCGACCCACTTGGTGGGTCGTAAACCTGGGGGAGCTAAGTGCGAAAATGATCGCAACATACGCCGGCAAATACTGTGGGGAAGTGGAAGAGTTTATCATCTGTTCTTGGTAATAGGTATAGTAATGACTGCAACAACTGCATTCAAGAACACCTTACTGATTGCATTTTTCTCCGGTGAGTAAAACGCATTGACGACTGCAGGACTAATGTCAAACCTGAAGTAAAACGTACTTATCATTAAAATAAATATATAAGTTGATTTCAAATATTTCATTGAATGAATCAGGATCATCTGTAAGTTACAGCCTAAGACCTGATGTGGCTTAGCTGAACAGGCTTTATTGAGCGCGAGAAAACGGTTAATTTCGTGGTTACGAAAATAACAATATTCGGAAAAACGTTTCGTCATACGCCTTCACTATCACGAGTATGCGATTAAATATAAAACAGTATATTTCAAATTTTCTTAAAACTAAGATTCGTTTGCTATGTCAGAAAAAATATTGGTTGACTAACTATTCGAAGGAATTTTACATATCGAAACTTTTTTAAGTCTATCAACTATATGTTACAACACTTAATCTCACTTTCTGATGATTCATTTTTGATTTTGGTTGTCACTTAAAACGTCGTTACTACAAGGTTTGCTTAATACAGCAATATTCAATAAAATATTCGATTAATTTAGGAATTCTTAAAAATGTGTTGGCAAAGCTTTTAAAGTTTCAGATGAATACAATGTGTTAGTGTCACATTGTTTGGTCCTACAAATGTTGTGGCCTGCTTGGACAGGGTCGTGAATTGAATTCTGGATGTTCCGGACCACCCCATACATAGCCGATACGCAATTTTATTATCTAGTTGAAGACTTCTTCGCCAAATTCTAAACAGTAATGATGAAGTCCAGCTGGATCTCTCTGAACCAGTAGTGATATTATTATGTAAAAGTAAAGCAAATCGCAACCCAACTGACGTATGGCACAATCCATATTTGGTTAACAAGGGACCTACACCCTTATATTAAAGCTTGACTACGCCCTTGGATAGCGAACAGTTGTTACACAAATATAAATATATATGTATCATCACAAATCCAACAAACTTCTCGCGGTCAAATTCCTTTAGTAGTTGACCGAGTTCACGTTGTTGCGCCCAAACTGCAATTTTCTTTGCCATCATAAAATATGTATCACTAGGCTTGATTTTCAACTGAAAGCAAAATAATTTTAATAAATTAGTCAATAAATTAAATCTAAATAAATTTAAAATTAATTAAAGTACATCGTGGTTGTGCATGCACGCCTTATGAACACAATTACACACTTAATATTTAAAAATAGCTTCATCAATGTCAAACTGCTATGCTAAAAGCTTCACATTCATTCGCTACAATAACTCACGCTACGTTGACCTTAGGAATCAATCCAGCATTACAAAGCGCTACGGTAAAACAGGCGGTCATATTATGCTGCGAGTTTGAAAGCGAGCCGATGTTCGATAGTCTTACGACGATGCTTAATATGAGCGACGTAGATTGGAACTGGACAA
This sequence comes from Trileptium ribeirensis, assembly GCA_030248225.1. Lineage (NCBI taxonomy): Eukaryota > Metazoa > Nematoda > Enoplea > Enoplida > Thoracostomopsidae > Trileptium > Trileptium ribeirensis. The sequence goes on from JASANE010003711.1 coordinate 6,875, forward strand.
TATAGACACTAGCGTGCATTTAAGGATCACTGCGGCATGGACGGACGGAACTCGTATCCAAGCGTTGTATGCTCGAATCACCACAGATATAAATGTAGCAGTATCGTCACGTATTCTGAGCCAGCCTTAATCAAGCGATTAACTGAATTGGGCTTAATCGAGTGATACACTTACTTTTGGCGTGATATAGCCACAACATGCGTTATAATAATTGCATAATTTGGCAGTTTAATTTTGCAAATCGCTATCGCAATGCAAAAGAATATAGTTTTAAACTAAAACAGCAATGAAATGCTTTTCCAATCGGTACATGCATATTATTTGCTCAACATTTTAATTGTGAAATCCAATAGGACCGTTTTTTACTTATAAAACGTAAGGAATACAGGTGTTATGGCCGGCCACTCTGTAATATTATGTAACAAATCTGTCAATTGGCGTAAATTATTTCATATTTTGGTCATGTGTTTCTTTAGAAATGGCCTTTAGACACTAGTGTCCTGCACATGCCTGGAAGCTACGGAAAAGTTTTTCCGAAAGCACACAACAGTACACGAAATATTATTTCTTACACGACAGTTGTTTCGTTATAAAGAACTTCAAAGGCTTGAGAAATCAGAAGGGTATACCCTTGCATTTGCCATGAATCCATATTAGATGTGTGGCCCGAATCCCAACAGGCAACACTGCATGCGAAGTCAACAATAAATAATCCTGAGATGTTAGAAGAGAAATAATTACTTTTTCGTAATATTCATCAAGTGCAGTGTCGTTTTTAGCAATTGGGGGAAAACCAATATGTAGTATCATATCTTCTGCCTGAAATAATCATGTTGTTAAGATAAAAGATAAACATTGTATTCGGTAAAAATAGACAGTTTGAATCCTTATGAAGTACTATATTTCCTGAGCTTGAACAGACATACGCTACAGTGCGTCATATAGTTATAAAACGTTTGAAATTTTGTTCGAGTTATGGGCCAAAATTCCCTCATGATTCAGTGAGGGCGAAATGTTTTTAGACTGCAGTTTCTAATCAACCTTCATTTTCTTGGACGCTTTTAATATGTTGTTTGCCTACTCCAGATAGTTTGGTTACCAAAATTCCACATTACAATTAGCTTTGACATTGGCAATGTATCAAAGCCATCATTAAATATTTCATTAATAAACTCATGCGAATTAACGAAAAATCTGTCAATTTTAACATAATTTTAGGAGCGAAATTATGCCGAGATTCATCCAATTTTCCACCCACCTTTGTAGAAAATTTGAAGCTATTTTCAAAAACTGAGCCAGGACCTTGCATCCAAAAATGCAACATTCCGTGAAAAATTATGAAACACACAAAATTTCCGCCCGAATAAGTAATCGATAGTTACATAGATTAATGAGACTAATGGCTTGTATTGTTTTAAGCGTTTTTCATACTCGACATTAAGTACTGATTTAGAAAAATATTGTAGCAAGTATAGAAAGCTAACGAAAAATATAATGGTATCACAGAGTAAAAAACTACATAATCTTCACGCGTGACTCCTCACTTTAGGTGCGTACACTAAGGTGTTCTTATGTCAGATCAGCTTATGATCGTAAATGCAGTGAAAGCTCTATAGGCTCAAATCTGGGGGGGAGGCACCATAACTCGATAATTGCATCCCTACTTGCATATAAAAATAGCTGATACATGTACTTAGAAAACAATTTGTTAGTAGGCTACATGTATAATTGTTTTATACAATGACGTTTACAAAATAGTTATATTTGATTTTCAGTGTAAGGATATTCTATTGATAATTAATAAATTTTTCCAAATGGCTTGTCTGATAGTTGTAATGTTGGCTACAGTAGCTACGTTCGCGGTTTGATTTTGTTATTTTATTAAACTGGTTATTGGTTTTTACAGCGGCAAATGGGTATATATATTTGATTGTAGCTTTGTTTGTGGTTATCTCACATGAACATAGTGATTTCGGGGAGTAGGATGGAGTGAAGCGCTGAGTGGGAGGGTCCGCCATCCCTCCCCCTCCTCGAAGTTGGTCAATATTTAAGCTACACCAGTAATTTTAGGGTTCTTTTCCATTATCCCCCATCCCGCGTTTGCCCAAAGATGAGAATCATTTCAACCAAAAAATCGAATTTTTAAAATTTTAGATTTTTTTGGGTCCCAATGGTTCCGTACCCCTTGGAAATCCAAAAAAATTCTTAATAGTTGGTTTTTCACCCACCATTCGACGCGGCTTGACGGGTATCATGTTTAACGGGAACCGGTATCATGGTACTAAGTTATGGCCAAAAACCATCCTAGGCTGAGAGGATCAACAATTGAACAGTTTTTGGCCATAACTTAGGATACGGTTATCGGATCCCGTTAAAAATAACACCATTAGACTTATTCTTAACCGCGACGGATGGTGGGAAAAATTCAATTTTTAAGAAATTTTTTTAGGTTCCCATGGGATCCGAAAAAATCTCAGATTTTAAAAATTCGATTTTTTGGTTGAAATGATCAGGGGAGGTCTCGAGGATCACAAAAATACCAAAATTTATAGAATCTGACTATTTGAGGGCAAACGCGGGCTGGGGAGTATAATGAAAAAGAACCAATTTTAGTACCATTCCACTCAACTGGTTTAGAAAATGTCCATTTTCGCCACTTTTATGACAAATTTTTTTTCGATTTTTTGGGTTCCCTTGGATACAGAATGTTTGAAAAAATTTTCTCGATAAATATATATAATTTCATATATATCATTTAAACCGCATTAACGAGATGAAACGAATTAGCTGAATCGGTTTGCGAATTAAGGACTTAGTTTTAGGCTTAGGATTTCACAAAAATAGAAATAGCTTCATAACCCGTTTACCGATTGTACAGATTTTGCCACTGTTCGACTCTCCTAGTCAATACGGTTTATCCTGAAAAATTGTGTTTGAAACTTTTGGTTACCAAGTGGGAAATTTGAAACATAATTTGTCATACACGTGGCCTAAATAAATACTTTCTGAACCGGCTGAGCCGAATGGTAGAAAAGATCGCCGCTGTATCTTCAAAACTGATCAATTGCGGACTGTGGTGCGGCAAACCAAAAAGATCCTAAATGTGTATATATTATATAATAATATAGCATATTGCATATAGCACAGGAGTCGACGGTCCGACAGCTTAGGAGGTTTGTAGATCGTCTTGGCGTGGGTGGGAGTGATCCTGGTGACCAACTCTTTGAAATTTTCAGCAACTCATAATTTTGCCAAGTTAACAAACAAACTTTTGCTGAAAGTATCATCAATTTGTGCTAATTTTGCCCCATTTTCTCCAATTTTTGTCTTTTTCTATTTTCCATGTTCTCTCGACGCTCGTCGGAAGTACACAGCTTTCATTAAATGTCCTACCCTTAGGGGGGTAAATCTACATTCTTCTGTCGACACTTATGACTAACACATAAGTCGTATATTATTTTGATAAGTGTAAAAATTGCTAGCACGTGTGCTTAGCGATGCATTAAAATAGTTTGACAGCATTGAATGTATGTTAGAATTTTATAATACAATTATTAATATTTGATCATTATGAATGATAATTTTGCAAAATCAACAATGGATCTTGTACAATTCCATCATTTCGCAGAATGTTGTAACATTTGAAATGTAATATTTTTAATACACCTATCCAATTTTATTTCAATTAAATAATTATTAAATTAAATTTATCTTAAATTACAATAGCCCAATTAAATTTTAATTAAAAGCCCATTTTATTATGATATTTTATAGAAGATACCTGTTCGATTTTAACCAATATTAATGCCTTAAACTTCTGCAAATATTTGTAGCGGTTATTACGAGACACTTGAATGCGAAGGGAATTGATTACAAATTCAAAAACGGACATCCAAAAGGCATTTGATGAAATAGACGAACCAACGGTACTTCAGCTGGGCAATCATAAACGTTAATGTTATTTTTTGGGCCTACGTATCCAAGAACTTTCTGCATATAGACATATATATCACCGAAAACCTAATACGAATCATTAATAAGAAGCTGTAACTGGTTCGTTTATGCAGGTGGCCGCTCATGGTTATTCCCGCTGAGTAGCAGACTTGGTACTTTTAAGTCTTCGATCGAATTCTGCCAGCTGACTGACATTTCTGCAAAATGAACTCCTGATGCAATGGTAAGCAATATATTCGCATCTGGTACTGACCGCAACACTGTTTAAAAAATTACAATTGTAAACGAATAAAACTATGAGAAGTTAAAGCTTTTCATGAAAGTCGGAATGAAAATACAAAACAAAATAACTTGGCTCATATAATCGTTTTGTATTGAGAAACTATTTGTTCGTAGGATGTAACTACGAAACAATACCTTTTCGATTGCGGTCGCTTTTGTTTTTTCATCCATCCAATCGAGTTCTCGGACCAGTCCTTCAAATGCATACTGAAGATTTCGAATCATTTCAAGCGCCTAGAATGTATGTTTTACTAAACTAACTAACTAACTAATTGGTCAAATAACCATGCATTCAATTATGATGATCGCATGGCGATAATCTTTTGAACATAGTTCTGAATTTTACAATTCTTAAATACAGCGCGTTAGCAGCGTAAAAGCGTATAATTAAATTTTTGCGGGTATGCCAATAGATGTCCAAGGAGACTGAAGGACTGCAAGCGTCCTAAGCTAAATAAGGGTTGAAAACCTACTGAATCTTATTTATTTGGGTGATAAACACCGTCCTAATATCGGAGGTGGGAACACCCATTCGGGATTGGGGGTTTATACACTCTCCTTAAACGAACCTTATCAACCTGATTTACAACCTTGCTGAAAACAGTATTTAATCGAAAACGGCAATATGAATGAAACAGTTGAACATGGAGCATTCGCTCACGGCAAAATGGTCAATATTACCGCAAAGACATCAAACTTTCGGCAAGCATTATCATTATTGCTCAAATTAATATATACGAACTGAAATCTCTTTACTTACATGCCAAACTGACAGAACGAAGTACGTATGCTGGAATGATCGTAGAAGACATAATTACATTGAGCCTTTAGATGTAGAAACGCGACAAGTAACTACTCCTAATTCATAGAGTGTATACAAACATTTTATCTTCCAGTTTCATCGAAATATACGAAGTATATACGAATGTTTAACCTATAACGGCCGAATTAATTTGTGCATGGCAAACACAAGCCGGCGCCACTCAGAGCGGCATACACAAACGTCTACAATATCAAAGAGCTATTGCTTGAAACCTCACAAAGCGAACGAATAACAACGCACGTTCAAACGAACATCATACGACAAACTGAGTTAATACACATACAATACTGAACAACAAACGCTGGCTTTATTTGATGTCAATCGCCATTAACGGGATAAGTGCAAAACCAATATCCCGATATAATATATGTGATATAAACAATACAATAGCAATGTTATCCATACTATTGCTCATAAAATGACTAGGCGTGCCAACTGAAATTTCATATACATTGGAAATAAAATGATACAAATATACAACGAAAACAAGGTATTGCAGAAAATGCCCCCCCTCGATATTAAAGAGCCAATTGCGTACCGAACTGTCGTTCTAATTGAAGCTTATGAGTAAACGTTTTGCCTTATTCCAAGCAATTTGATTTCCAAAAGTTCAATATAAAAACTGTCTTTCACATTTTGGATGTACTGAAAACTTGGACCTACTTCTTGTTTATCTTTCTCGTCGAAATGTTTCGAAATATAAAGTGATCCCATCGCCATGTCGAACCAGTCGACAGTTGCCATGACACAAGATTTCCATCGGGGTGGTTTACGCTGGCGCCCGACCATCACCATTAGAAATTCCTAGCGTTTAAATATAAACAAAATCAGAACTTGATGTAAAAGAGGTTTGTTAAACAGCGGCATAATTTAAAAGGTGACAAGCGGTAGTAATAAAGATTCATCATAAAGCTTGAGCGAAACACGATGTGGGTAACACCGCGAATATAAATCACCTTATAAATACTGTTACCATTAGCCGGTGACAGTCGACTCTGCTGAAGAGTGTCATCGGTACGTCGCAGTCGCTTACGTCCATAACACCATAAGGTTCTTGGGGTAATCGAACATTTTTTGAAAAAATAAGTAAAAATAAATCTTTGAACGCACTGTTATCTATGCTACAACTGACTTGTTATATAGCTAACCGTGCATTCAGACATTTGTATGCACGGATTTATTACATGTACTATATTACAAATAATATTACAGCAGACCAAGCCACATCCTGCTTAAAATTAACTCGTTAGACCTAAGTAAGTGTAAAAAATCTTAAAAATACAACTAAATACACATATATAAAGAAAAGCCATTAGTTATAATTAGGCGCTTGTTTTCAATAAAGTTTCTTTTCATAATTTGTAACGGCAACGGTACGTATAGAATTATCAAATCGAGCATTCAGCTACTATTCTAGCTACGAATGTATACATTCATACTAAGCATTGCAATACGTTCAATGAATTTTTGAACTCTTTTATCACAAAATTACATTGCACTGCAACGCTTCTATTCGTTAATGCACATATTTCTGATTAGCTTCTGTTGTCACTTTTTTACATTTTTATACCACTGAAGAAAAATCATATATATATAGCAGCTATTAAGATTTCACCGCCCGTGATAATTCTCAATTATAGGAATGCATCAATTTATTGACAGAAAACTTGGTTTAAATAAATTAGATACTTGTACTGTTGTACCTCAATGTACATAAATACCGTTTATCGCTTTAAGACAAAATAATAAAAAGAAATATATTGTGGATTGACCAACCTGTATTAGGTCTTCATAACGCGAATCAAGAACTTTTGTCCACAGCTTCACTATTCGCCAGTACATATAATTGATCACAGTCCTGGAACAAAATTGTATCATCTGTACAAAACTGTGTAATATTTAACCCTTTCATAGCCGAATTAATTTATGTGAAACTCACTGTTTGACAAACTCAAGCCGACGTCAGAGATCAAAGACCGGGTTGTATAAGCAAGAACGGTGTGCCACTCAGCTATCTCGGAGATGTTGTTCGGTTAGTTAAGGCATATCACAATGCGTGTGATTGACAATGCACGTTCAATCATCACAACACAACTTCATCTAACACAACACGGCGCTATCTGCGTTGGATAGATTAAGACCAAATGGCCATGAAATGGCTAACTTCATTATATATTACATTCCACCAAGTTTTGCAGATTTAGGCTCTTACCAATATGTATATAAACACATTGATAGCAGTTGAACAAAGCTAGAATACAGTTAATAAATAACCAGCACTACAAATACATTATGGCTGTTATACGGAAACAAGCGAGGGTGAAACAACACGTAACGGTTTCCTTATTCATTACGGCATTATAATGACAACATATTTAATTACAATTCTGTGTATTGCTCAATTCCACGTCTTGTAATATATAAAATGCATATGCCTATGTTAATGTGTGGTTATATATAAATACTTTAAACAGACAAGCCACTGACAGAAGCCGGGTACTGCTGAAAACGATTCTTATGAAATTCGACGCTGACTTTTTGTAGCTTTCTATGAAACAATATTATATACAATATAGGAAATGATTTTCATGATTTTTTGGCTAGGTTTTTATGACATATGATATATTTCAGAAAATCTGGATGCCAGACCTGTATTTTGAAAATACTAAAGGTAAAGAAAAATTGATTCAACAAGAAGAACGCATCTTTCCGAACGGTACAATCGTTTATACACGACGCGTGGTTCTTGTTCTGAGCTGTGCACTAAATTTAAGAAATTATCCGCTTGACAACCAGCTTGTTTACATTCAAATCGGAAGTTGTAAGTTATCCGTCATCTGTAGTCGCAACGTCAGCGCTTATAAAATATTTAGGCTTCTTTTTTATACAATAGTGTCCGGCAACCACCAGGTTTAAAGTCAAACGACCACCAGACGGCCTAACGGGAAGCCGATGGTTCAACTGCCGGTCGCCAGCTTAACGACTGGGTGACACGAATGGATTGCTACCTACTAAGAATCTTGTTTTACTACGATACAAATTTAATATTCAGAATTGCTTCTTCAGAAATTGTTCGAAAATTTGATCAGTTTGCATATGAAGCTGTTGCGCGGCATGCAATGCATCGACTACGATGCCGAATTCTATGTCTGAGCAGAATATAAATAGACTGTACTTTTAGTGCTGGGCAGCGTCCGGCGTTGTGATCCCTGTCATAAAACGCTGATGCATATTAGGTTAACGATATACATATGTTATATGCTTAAATATGACAAGATGGTACTAGACGGTACAAACTCTTTGCATGCTGGTTGTGGGCGATTAATGTATACATCAAAAAGTTTGGTGAGTAGTGAGGTTTAAGTAACTTGCTGTACAGCAGTAAATGTATAGACTATGGCCGTCCGAGCGGTAGCTCACAACTGCTGAATAACAACTTGCGCGAAGACCGACAGCAGCAAGTTGATAATGGCTGGCCGACGGCCGTTAACGGGCAGCCGTTGGCCGAGACCGCGATAATCCCCAACAGGCCGACCAACATCTTCCACACCCGATGCCAAACACCACTGAATTGCGACTTCCGAAACAGCAAGACGTACCAACACACTCTGGAAACCCAACCGAAGGCCGAGGATTAGGTGCCCTTAAATTTTTATAGAATAATTATATATTGCAAAATTTTCCGATATTACCTCCTATACTTTACATATAGCTCCGGATTTTTATAATTAACTGAGCAGAGGTTTTTTCATGCATGCTGTATGCTCGTGCAGTCCGTTAGCAGCGCAATTTAACTAATCAGCGCAGAAAATTGGAATAGTAAATCATCAATATATAAAGTTTGAAATATATATTCCAAGACAAAGTGTTAAATTTCGATCTTGAACATTTGTCACTTAATGCGTTGAACTTTTGAGTGTGTTAAAATATTCTTCTAAATATGAAAATCAATCATATCAGTATATGAGCACATATGAGCATATATATATGAGAAACAACATCAGAAAATGTCTATTTGACACAATCAATGCCAGAAATTGACATAAATTTTGGGTTAATAAAGATTCTAAAAATACTAAAAATTTTTGCTCCATAAATGTGTAATATTTCGCGCTATTAAAACAGGCATAGACGTGATAGAGTAGAATGATGCCAAAATCATGATTATATCTAATTTAACAGGATCGTAGAGACTCAGTTTATGTACTAATTGAACTATATGTTCTTATGTACTGATATAATTTAGCAGATTTTAGGTAAATTCAGCCACATAATAATAATAACGCTATATGGATCGAACGATTTTTGTTTTTTCTTCTTGTTTTATCAAATTCCATCCGAACTCGTATTTGTTTTTTTTTCTATCTGGGAACAAACTTACCGTTTCACGGTTTTTAATTAATAACAACCCAATTTCTAAGAATTTATGCTATAAAGATATTATTTTTTAAATGTATATCAGAAGTAGGTGATATCTTGTCATTTGAGGCGTTTCGTATTATCCTTCCATGAAATTGTTTTAATACAATTACAAATGTCATATACTGTTTCGTTCATTTACTTCATTTTTGCTAACACAATATATACAATTAAAGTTTAACTAAATATCTACACATTGGCACATCGTGTATTGCTGTTCTTTCGGGGTTTTGCATACATGAGACAAGATAAAACTATTCAGGGCGCTATTGCTAGATGCTGCTTGTATATACTAATAAGCATCACACGACTCTGGGAATGCTAGATATGAATAATGTATAACCTTCTGAATTAGAGTTTTAGCAACTAAATCCAAATTTCCAGTTATCATCAGAAATCTTAAACCTTAACTTTGTACTACACATCAAACTCCATTTAAAAACTATAATGTATCAGTATAGAATAACTTGGATTTGTATAGATTAAATAATTTCATTGTTTTTTATTAATTGAATGTTTTCAGAATATTTTCATAACTTATTGTTAGCATATTTAGATGCTTATACAGAACGTGATGTCATTTTCAAATGGACAACAAGGGTACCTGACTCCAAATAACACAAAACGACGTCGTTACTCTTCCAACGTTCTCACTTCGTAGTTTTTAGAAGCAGAGCCGCTACTGCAGCGATGTAAAACATATGTACAGTTAGTATTGTAACTGTTTGTATTGCCAAATTTATGTTTTTAACAAAAGCATTGGGCTGCTCCATTTAACTCTTTCATATTTAGCACATCACGTCTGCTTGAATTTGGAGCCATTGTATTTGGTAACACTCTATAAACCAACAATAGTTTCAACTGTAACATTGGTACTAAATTTATAGTTCCAAATATAAACAGCAGCTTAATGTCATTGTTTGAACAAAATTATTATTGCATCAGACGCTTGTAGTTTACTTGTCGGGTTCAAATATGACCAAAGTGACATTTCGTATATCCATAAAGGGCAGACGCTAAATCAAAGTCAAACTTTTTATACTAAATGCAACGTTTTATAAGACAGCAAT
>JASANE010003713.1:0-19639 GCA_030248225.1 Trileptium ribeirensis
TCGCTACTATAACACACGAAAAGTACAGTTTAGGCCACCAATAAATAACGTACTAGTAGCTGGGGTGCGCGAGTTTGTGGTCTGGCGGACCAGTAAAGTGGTGATAATGTAAGTTCGGACCGTTAGCAACTAGTATTCCAGCTCTGTTTGATTCACAATGCTAGCAGCTCGGCCGTGCGAGGGTATACCTTTATTATGCTCTCGCTTTATAACAGCAACAACACCAGAATAGTTTAAGTATTTACTTACTAGTATGACGAAGTGCCACTTGCAAGCAAGATATTCAGTGTTCACACGCCGGTTCTCAACTATTTGGTAAACTTCATTTAGAATTCGGGCTTAGTACTGAAAAACCGTGGCACTCCGAGTTCGTGATATTATTAATACCGTATTACACGACCCGTAAATAGTACGCAAACGAAGAATAAGTAGTATAAGGGAATATTTCGAGTCCGTAGCAAAGTCCACAGCCTGTTAATCGCCCTGTATATGACAGGCCAGTACCCTAGTTGAGTTACTACTTACATTAACCATGTTGACAGTCGGTTTAAATCCAAAATTAAAGTTGCCACTTTCAGTAATAAACACGCTTCGAACTTCTAGTAGTTTAGACCGATAACAATTCAACCCAAAATCGTTCGGTACATTCTCTTCAAATTCCTCGCTAACTAGCGCATATTGACCAGTAATTGACAGAGAACGCATTGATATGAGCGATATAACAGCATATCTGCAGCTACAACTTCGAAATAAATATATATTAAGCCTAGTGAGTCTTCTCGTAGAGTTAAATCCCAACCGAAACTGCATCATATAGCGAAAAACACAGAATAAATGACCACACTCCAAACGCCAAACTATATGTGTGCCACTCCACGAGGCAAGTACCGCTTATAATCATTTTTATTCCATAGATGTAGATAAATTCGAGTCAGATATCAACTACTTCGCTGCAGTAACCGAAAAACAAAAGCCATGTATTACACGTGGTTAAGTAAAACTAATAACAACACTAAACCGATTAGCTAGGTTTTCAATTGACAATTATAAAGCGTAATTATTCACATAATTCATAAACTTCATTTAATAACACTATAGAATTCGAAACGAAAGAGACAAAAGAAAAATAGATACACTCTACATGTCCAGACTTCGTTAACTCAACGCCACGTCGACTCCCGTAGCTAGGTAATTATCTAACCTTCCGAAACTGCAACCATCATAATAATCCCTACTCATCACATTAATCCAAAATTCAATACAATAACAAGTAACCATGTAGATATGCAAGACGCCCAATCGGCGAGAATAACAATACCTTATATCATATTTATATAACACGCGCTATCCGCGAATATAATATATTATTGTATATATTTATTATAAAATTTTAAAAAAGGAATTTAAATGAGAAATCTAAAATGATAAAAGGGGTGGAGAGTTGGGGTGTGGTTTGAGAAAAGTGTAAAGAGGGGGATTGTGAAATTTTAATATGATGAAGCAGGTAGGTAGGGGAGTTTGTATTTAAATTTTGAGGAGTGGGGGTTAAGTATTTAGAAAATAGGAGATGTTTGAAAAATGTAAAAAGTTGGAGAAAAATGGGAATTTTGGAAAGTAGAAATTTATGAAAAATAGAGAGGTGGGAAAGGGGTGGGGTAGATATATCAATAGGGGTGGTAAGGGAAAAAGGATATTGAAATTTAGGGTGGATTGGTTGAATTTTGAGGGAATGGGGGATGTTTGAAAAATGGAGAAAAAGGGAAGAAAAAGGATATTTTTGGAAAGGGTGAATTTATAGGAAATAAGATGAAAAGGAAGAAGGGGGTTTAACATGTGGATGGGCGTGGTTATGGGAAAAAGATATGAAAATTTTAGGGAGATTGGTGGAGGTTTGGGGGAGAGGGAGGGGTTTGAATTTTGGTTAAAAAAGTAGGAAAAAGAAGAAAAATGGATTTTGGGTAGAATTTTGGTTATGTGTAAAAGAAAAGGGTGGGTAAGGTAAATATTGTAAAGGAAAGAGTGGGGAAAAAGAAAAAGTGTGTTTTGTATAAATTTTATTTAAGGAATTTAGGTTTTGAGGAATTTGTGGGGATTGGAGAATTTTTTATAAGTATATATATTTTATTATATTTTATATATTTATAGATAAATACATAGCTAGTTTTATAGTTTAATATAATATATAGTATATATAGTAGGATATATATAAGTTTACGTACATATTACGCTCATATGCCATTCCGAGGGCGACAGGGGATACCAGGGCGGCGTGGGGCGGCCTTTAGTGAAAAGAAAAAGAAAAATTTGGTGGTGAAAAAGGCACCAGCCCCAACATAGACAACTATTAGTCTTGGGAGTTTAACTATCGTAACAAAGTGCGTGTATATTTAGTAAAGAAATGCGTGTATATTTGTTTTCTGGTTTTAAATCTGATAGCGGAGATTGCCATATTACGGAGGGTAAAGAAGTACGCGGAATCGGCATCTTTGATTTCTTGCTAAGCGCGACTGCGTTATTGTGATGTTTAAGAAAGAAAGGAGTTTTGACAAAGATCTGCTTCTCAAATAAGTACTGTTAACGGAACTATTAATTAGTAATATATACTATTTTTCCTTATAAAACGAAGTGGCTATAACTCGCTTGATAGGAGTGGTAGTATAATAACAGATTTTAGTTAATAATATTTAAAAAGTCGGCCATTAGTGTAGAGGGAGAATATCAGGGCGAGATTGCAGGTGGGTTCTCATTGGTTAGCAGTGCGACTTGTCGGCTCAGCAGCCATTCGGGGTCGGATCGATAAAAAGTGCTAGTCTTGAGTAGACCAGGCGAGTAAGGGGTGTGGAATCGAACTACCCTCTCGAGCATCGATTTATCTCAAACTGACTGATATGCCAGCCAGTGGAGAGCTTATCTTCTGAGAAAGGTTCTGTCTGAATAGTAGTCGACCGCTACTACGCAGTTGTATTTAACGTAGTTCGCCAGGCAGTCAGGGGTGACTTGTTTAATATAACCGGAAAGTAGTAGTGTAAATCTAAGGTCTAGGTCAAGGTAACCAAATAACGTGCAGTGTGCCAGCCAGTCGGGGCGTTGTTGTACCAACGCGCAAGAGCAATATCAGAGAAATAGCTAACTTAAACTCAATTTACTACCATTTAAATCTTAACCAACTAAATAAGGATCGTATTAGTCTAAATATGAGGACTTAGGGTAAAGTACGTAGTACAGCTACCAGCCAGTCGGGGGTAGCTGTGCCAACCTCACAAGAAGACTGATATACGTAATAGTACCTAATCTAACCTTAACGGTAATAAAAATCGGGAGAGTCGAGTGAGAGGAAATTGGCCGAGCAATATCAAAACCTAGAGTTCTAATTGTATAAAAGTTATCAGTGGAGTATTAACGTGATCTCGGAAGTACGGTATTAAAGGATAGTACCACCAACTCAAATTACAGTGCGAACATTGTGTGCCTTAATCTTTTATCGTATTTTTAATAAAATATTCTCGACACGTCGTTTGGAGTATATTATTTATCTGGAACAAGAGTGACTAGAGCAGCATCACGCCGCAACTCAAGATATAGGGCACGAGCATTGGTCACGAAAATCAAGGACGCGCGCCATCCGTATATCACACCAGCATACTACTGGCCACACCACGGACCACACAACCTTTGGTGACGAATCCCTTCCTCTTTTTTAATTCCGATAGCCGTCCAATCCCAATCCAACTTCTACCCCAATCTAAATCATAAAATATAACACTTAATATCTGTGTTAGTGGTCCACTATGCTACACAGTGACCCAGGTTCCAAAAACCCAAAAATTGACCTTTGTCCGGGTTTTTCAGATCTACGTTTATTATACCCCTTCATCCCTTCTACGTCCTCAATTTATTTAATTTGTTGTTTTTGTTGTTTTCGTCAAATTATGCAAATTAGGCATCGTTTTTCGTTTTACCTAACATACAGTTAGCTTGTTTCTTTTCAGTTTGTCGGAAGTTTTCCTAGAATCTGGTCGCTTAGAGAACTCCAGTCTGGCTTTGCACAATTAATTATATCGTGAAGCGTAAAAGACCTACGCTCGGCTTTATCGATCATGATTTCGAGTTCAGTTCGCGCATAAAGAATTCTGCGAATAGTGTAATTGTTATTGTTTAACTTATATATACTTTTAATTTAAATGGCTTACTTAGCTACCATATTCCCGGTAGCCTCAATTAATGTTGCTGTTTTATATTTTTACGTGCAAGCTTTACGGTTCTGATGTCATAGAAGTAGTGCTCAAAGTTGATTTCACGTTTTGGACTTCGAGAGCTTTTGGCGTAAAGAATTACGCGTAACATGGGACTGTTCATAATTACAAAAGTTATGCTCAAAGTATTCCGATTTATACTTGTTGGTTAAAGACTATTCTATTATTAGCTCAGATCAGCCCACAGGTATATATCTTTAAAACGTATTTAGCTTTAACTTAGTAATATTATCTCCCAACTAAAAACCGTAGGAACTAAAGTGGCATTAATTTTGTTAAATGTGGCGTCTTAATAGATAATAATATAATTTAGTAATATGTTACAAATTTCAGCCGATAGTGTCGAGTGAGTACTTAAAATCAGGGGGAGAAGATTATAGGGTTCCGAGGTTAGTAACACAGCTTGTTGGGTCTGCCAACCAAGTCCGGGGGTGGCTCAGTAAAGCAGTGTTATTCTTGAGCAGACCGGGTGAGTAAGGATTCGATTTCCCCTCGAACAACCAGTAGAACTCACATAGTATTCCTAGCCAGCCAACTCCGGGGGCTAGGGAATATTCCTCTGTTAGACCAGCCAAGCCCGGGGTTCGTTCAGAAACGAGAAACGTCAACTGAATAGTAGTCGACCGCTACTATACAGTTGTAATAACGTAGTCTACCAGCCAAGTGCGGGGGCGGCTTTTTTAACATAACCGGTACGTATTAGATTAAATCTAAGGCTTAGGTTAAGGTAATTAAATAATCTTGCAACCGGCCTGCCAAGTCCTGGGGTCGGTTGTATCAACTCAAACGAGCTTTAGCAACGTAATAGTTAACCTAAATACTAACCTTCGTCACTCAACCTATACCGCATTTTCCAGCCAATCGGGGACAGGTGTATCAAATAAGGACAGTATTAGCATTAATCTAGGTCCTAGGTTGAGTTATATATCTAAATAATCGTACGGTTTGGCCAGCCAAGTCCTAGGGTAACTGTACCAACCTCAGAAGAGGCTTATTAGTATTGGCTATAACCGAATCGTAACGGTAATAGAATTAAAGACCGGGCAATACATACCGCTAAAGGTAGTAGGGCCTAGCCTTCCGGTTGCAATCCACGGTAATTATTTTTTTACCCAGCTTGGTCACTATTTTTTTACCCAGTCTGACTATAGTTGAGCGGAGTTAAGTGAAACGTTTTTGTTTTTGCCATAGGGGAAAAATCGGTACTGTCTGTCCATCCGTCCGTCGAACTCCTGAAAAACTGCGCCAATTAAACTTTTTGTTCAAAAGGCTTAATATATGACACATGCAAGACATTTTTTGACAAAAATTTGCTTTAGATAATTGAGCGAAGCTAGGCGTTTTTATTTTCTGTCTGGGATTAAAAAGGTCGATGTCTGTCCGTTCGTTAGTTCGCTCGTTCGTTCGGTCCGACGGATCTGAAGAACTACTGAACCTTTTTTTTGTTTGAAAGCCTATCATGTCAGAGTGTGCTCCTGATATTTGGGATTAAAAAATTTTGAGTGGTTAATTAATAATTAGCTAATTAGTTAAGCTTATGCAGCTAAAATAGAGAATTTTGCAATATTTGTGTTATTTTTTGAAATAGAATCGTTTCGATCAAACCATTATAGGGTTTTTGGGTCGAAGATTTCAAATATAATATTTTTAGCAATGATAAAGCCCTATGCCCTATGCATTGTAGTTATTTGAAGAACATAAAATTGAGTACATTCGTAATGCCACAGCCCAAGCTCCGCTCACAAATGTAGTTCCACTACCGACTAGTTAACTAATTAGTGAATCGTGTTAGCCTATTTTTGGTATTTTCAAAAAAATTGATTATTTTTCAATGAAAAAGTAGTGTGCAGCTATTATTTTAGTGCATATTTCTACATCTCGCCGTGCTGTTTATGAATCTGGTTTACTTACTATTCGAGGAAGTTAAAAATATACTAATTAGTTAGTTAATTAGCTAGTTATATACTAATTATTAATTATTAACAAATTTTTTGAAAATTTTCAAAGTGCTCAAAAATGAAAAAATAAGTTGCGTAGGGGAGATTTCTAAATAGCTGATTACGACTATGACATTCATGAAGCTCTAATACTTGGCCGTATATGCGAACATTTTTAAAATTTATTTGTCCAACATATGTCAACAGTCTACCAAATTTGTTGACGCTTTTTAGAGTCAGTTTTGACATATTTTATGTTTAGAGAAATATCGTTACACGTTAAGAAATCCCGTAGCATCTTTGAGCACCAATTTAATTAAAAATGTGAATTTGCATATTTGGTTATACAATCTCACTCTACGGTCTGGAACGGTCTAGCGGCCCGGAATGCAAATTTTAAATTCGGGCCAGACCTATCCGCGGACATCAGCAAGTATGAAGCTCGCCTGTGTGGCGTAGTCTTTATAACGCTGGACTACAGATCGGAAGGCCGCTGAAATCTAGACGTAAGCACATAACGATTAAACACTCTGGCTGCTGAATTTCGAGCCCTGGAAAAGGCAGTAAGCTTTCGATAAAAGTAATATGCGGATTCTTTAAGCTGGAAACCATACATTTAGTCAAAATTTATTTAAATACTTATCTAAAGGTTTATTCTGCTCCCTAAATTCATTTAGCTAGTGCTATTAAATTCTTTTGTTTTTAATTTTGGTAAACCGCTTTGTTGTTCTCTAATTTTTGTTGTGTTTATTCTCCTAGATATTAAGTAATACTTCTCCTATTGGAGATTTGCATAATTACAATTAATACCTTTTTCAGAATTATGACAGTATTCTAGAGAGTTGTGATATTAGCATGGATGCATTCAGATCTAGGAAATTTTAATTTCAACCCAAGTTGGTTTTGCTTCATTGATCTTTCTGCTGAAGCTTGACCGAACTACGTGGGGTAGCGAGTTATTGTCATGCATGATCTATTCAAATCGTGTTGTACGGAAATCAGTTTCAGCGAATTACCGGGGTGGTAGCAGTTGTTTGGTTATTCAGTTAACTGTGGATCTCAAAAATAATAATCTCTGTTACAAACAACCATATAAATAATAAACTGGCGCTTATTTTTATTTTTGTCTGTACTCGTGGGTACTGAATTCTTTTGTAGTTTATATTTCGGGGCAGCTCATTACATTTGGTGCTGAGTGATAGAATTGGTTGGCACTATTGTAAACCAGATCGGCGTAGCCGTAGCGTACGCGATAAAACGAGTCTACTAGAGCTATAGAAGAGTTCTGGCAACGTTCTTGGTGTACAAGCGGCAAATATCGTCTATTGAATATTCTTTGAGGCGGTTTTCTTTTAGCTGCAGATATACTAATATTTAAATGAATCGAGAACTTACACCTGCAAGGGGAATACTTATGTGGACATGGTACCTGCCGATTCCGGAGAAAATCATCTTACTGTTGCTCTTCCGCGAAAACAGACCGGAATTGTATTGCCGGATTGAAAATTTTGCTTAAATTTTTTAACACTTTGGCCCTTGTTGTGATCGCATGTACATTTTATACGCACAGCGACCCAGTTCCAATACAGCCAGATAAAAATGTTACCTCTGCAAATTTCCCTGCAAACTGTATGCAGGACATATACTTTCAGTAGGATTTTCTAGTCCTTCAGACACATTCCCTGATATGCATTTTAAATAGTAATTGCATCGAAATGTCCCGATTGTTTCTGTGACTTCGTTTCATACGTATAAGGTTGCTTATTATCGTCGTAGTGACACCAACGTATGTTCAATCTCGATTATACCGTTTCGTATTTTCAGTGATGGGTAAACAAAAGCGTAATAAACCACATTCTGATGGTGTTAGTAATAGTAATAGCGGATCCGTTGCAGCTGAGCCCATTCACGATAAGCGGGGTAATCCGAAAAGAAGTGTAAAGCTGAAGCAGAATGCTGTTCCAGGAAAGGATCGCACATGGTTCTACTTTCGAATCTTAACTATTGTTGCATTAAGTAAGATAATAATTTAGTTCTAAAGTTAAGGACTAGGTAAGGTAACGGCCGGAACACAATTTTTAGAAAACGTGTTTTCCATTTGAAACTGTTGATGCAAAGCAGAGTGAAAACCTCAGTTTGTCAAAGCTATGTTCGTTTATTATGAATACAAGGAGAGATAGCTGAACATTTTGATGGGAATTGTGGTGAGCCAAGGGGTTGTTTTCTTGTCGGCCTAGGCAAAAGCAGTGTTCTAGACTGTATCACCCAAGACCCTTTGTTACTTATCTATGCGTCTATCTGTCTAAAAACTTGATACGTGTTACGTAGTTTGTGTTTAGTTTGCTGTCAGCGTGTTCGACAAATCATTGTCAACATCATCTGTAATTTTTGTTAATTATCGGTTATCAAGTAGTGACATCAAGGCTAGTATTTCACACTAACGATTCGTTCGTACCTATTATGCTATGTTGAAAAGTAATTTTTTGGATTATCTAAGCAATTTTTGTGTTAACATATAAAACATATAAACATTGAACTTTATTAGCATTCGCTAACGTGAAAGTAGGAAAATTGTTATATTTGCCGTGGAATGTAATTGATTTTAATTTAATCAATGTCAAGTGCATATTGCTGGTGACACGCACAACTTAAAATATTTTTAGTCTGCCCTATTCTATTGTAGTAATAAAATTTTTAATAAAGGAAGTTGATGGTCCTCTCTGCATTGTCACAAATTCAATTTACTAAACTTTGACAAACAAAATTACTGAATTTTTGTTTACCCATATAACGAATGTAGTGAAAGTTGTAAAAGCTGATCTGTTGGCATGCTGGTTTTGGAGTTTCAAGTAATGGCTTATATGGTTGTACTTTTATTATTTTGTATTATTTCAGCATGTTTCTTCACACTGATTCATAGGTAAGTAAATTAATTAACGACTAGCGCTGTTAACATAAATCATAGCAGTATTCATAAGTAGATTGAGGTATTGTGGTTTCGTGTCGTTAATTTTAATATGGTTGATAGTCAGCGCAAAGTTTTTAGGACAAAGGTTTTGTTAAAATTAAAAGGCTTTTCGTTCTCAACACTCACTATATTAAATGTCTGTGAGTCTTCACAACATTTCCGCACTCGCCGAGAAGCCACAAACCTTTTCGTAAAGACACTAGATATATACAGTGATGTAACTCTCAGTAGGATTTAAAAATGGGTTTTTGGAACTAGTTACCCAGTAAGTACTTTTACATGCATGCTTTTGTATCATCAATAGGTTTCGTGGAAGGGAGTCGAACGGTGCCTGTTATGACCAAATCCGGCCATCAGTTCCTGAGATACCTAAAAACCGTAGAATTCAGAAATTAGTCATTAGATTCTTTTTTCTCTTTTTTATCACGCACAAACTTGTCAATATTAGATAAATTTGATACAAGTCGACTTGTCCTGAGCCATTGTCATTGCGGAATTTTCGAATATTACAAGGTTCAGTCGAGTTATGGCCAAAACCGATCACACTTGGTTTATTTCTGGCAAAAAAGTTGGGGGTTAGTGCAGAAAATTTGTTTTGTTTTTTAACTTATTTTTTTGTTTGAACTAATATCTCGCCAATTAAACAAAATATTTTTGTTATCTGTATGGGTACAATGGATGTAACTAAAAGAAACAAGTATTCTAAAATTAATAGTAGCGAATTATTCTCGTGTTGAAGATGACCTTACGCGTTTTTGGCACTTTGTACCGATTTTGATCATGTTTCATCATTTCCGAACTTTGAGTGAATATATCTCGCGAACCAGGAAAAAAATTAAAAATCCGAGAAGTTTTTCATATTTGTCCCAAATTTGGCTGAGATATTTTGAAAGATGAGGGACTAGATCCATTTTAAAAATGGCGCCTTGTGCAATTTGGGCAAATCCATAAGAAATTCTAAGTTTAGCATTCCTACTTAGGTGGTTGTGACTTATGATTTTGTCAGGATTTAGGAAGCTATTTAGACTCAATTTTTTGGCTAAAATGTACAAGATTTAGGTCCTATAAAAAGCAAACATGATCATATTGGGAGCTCTAGTGACTTTATGAGCAGCGGTTTGACTACCTACCGACGTTCCTATATCCCTAAAACTGAGCTAATAATATGCGGGGTCCAGAAATTCCATTTTTCGTATCCGGCTCGCACAAAGTGCGATCTGGGCTCGTAAAAACTTAAACTTGATCAAATTGGGTAGTCTTGTAACTTTGTGGGAAGGAGTTTGACTACTTGCAGACGTTCCTATACGTCTAAATTGGACTAATGACTTTTGCAGGGGTCAAAAATTTCGATTTTTCGTATCTGGCTTGCCCAAAGTGCGAAATATGCTCTCATGAAAAATGTCGAACCTTTTACAGCAAACCTTAATTATCATTCAGTCGCTAAAATATAAACAATTGTTTGTTGCACCACTTATTAAGTGAGTAGTATTTTGGCTAAGTACGGTTGCAAAATCAAGAGCATATACCAACTGTATATGAAATTTTATTTATAAATGCCGGTAATACAATTAAAAAGGGATTCGCTGACCCAAAATTGAACAGTTTAAAGCCAAACAACAATATCCTTTGTTTAATGGCAGTGGTTCAAAATGTAATATATTTAATGGCAGTTTGCAGTAATATTATCAAATGCGATAATTATTAGATTACTACTGCAACTAGAATACCACGACCCACTTCAGCCTATGTTAACAAAATAACCGAACATCCGCTTTGTCCAAAATACCATTTTAAGCGGGTCTTTTTAACTTGTTGTATATATCTATTGGAATAGAAACTTAAAATTTATGTTTTCAACCTCCTGAAGGTCCAATGATATATACTTTTAAAACATAATAATATTGATTTGCGAGATTTACAGCTACAATGTATTCCAGGAATTGAGGTTACCTTGAGCATTTTTGTATTGCGACATGTTGCTTTCATAATGATCTCTATTAGCTTCATACTCCATTGCAAACTATGTGTTTGTTACTTACGTTAGAGGTTGGCGATCCCCCTTTTTAAATGTACTATCGGTAATAATAAATAAAATTTTATTTGTATACAGTTCGTAGATACCCTTGATTTTGCAACCGTTAGTTAAAAATACCACGCACTTAGGGTGCAACAAACACTTGTTCTTGTTATTTTAGATACTGAATGAAAATTCAGGTGTGCTGTAAACGAATCAAATTTTTGCTTGTTTTCGATGTTTTATTGAGTGAAACAACTAAGAAAGACCATGATTGAACATAGAAAATTTCTTTCCGTCAGGGCTCGATGCTCTGCTTGTTTCCGATATTTTAGTAAGTGAAATGAGAAAGGGCTTGAGCGAATACTTGGAACAATAAACCGCAATGGGTTCAGTATCTTGCCTGTTTTCGATATTTAAGTGAGTGAAAAACAATAAGGCATTGTTATGACTGAAAAAGAATTTTTCAATTTATAACAACGATAAAAAGTGAACAAGGTGGTAATCCTGGATTCCTTTTTTCAATTTCTGTTTAGGGAATTTTTTTCTAGCTTATGGATATTTAACCTCTTTGAAGTTAGACAACGAAGTTTTTGTGTGCTACGTTTATTGCGGAGTAACTGGTGAGATATGCAGTAATTAACACATCATCGTGGAACAAAGTTGGCATTTTTCATAGAGAACAGTGGTGAAGATATGATCCAGTATGACATCTAGCAGTCTTAGCATTGTATATCTGAGAAACATTTCTTTTCCAAACTTCAGGTATGTGCAGAAAAAAAACGCTAGCCACGGCTTGCCATGAGTGGTTAGCCGATTTTGTCCTTATAATGTTAATAACGCCGTGGACAGGTCAGACGTGTACTGTACGGCCGTAAATAAACTTTAGCCACTTTGCATTTTCAGGAAACACATCGCCACTTTGTTTGAAAACGACCGCCATTTTTCACATTTGTCTTCGTTAGAACGCGAAATGACATTCCGAACTGAAATGGTATGTGTATATTTGGATGCAGTTCGGCTGATTTGAACGATATTTTAGTACGAACATGGTAGGCAGTCTTTGTGAAAGTGTTTTTATGGTTCATAAATTTTTCTTACGGTAATCGTTAACTAATGTATTTCAATAAGGTCCTTATTTTGTTAATAATCTTTTATTATTTTAACCCTTACGGCACAAACTTTTTTATAGTCTGTTTGAATGTAGTTTACTGTATTTAAAAGTGCTGACATTGTTATTTGCACAACGTGGTTCTCTGAAAATTTTGCTAATTTTGACCAAAATTGTAGAAAGCATACTGCAGGTACTGAAAAGTATAGCACGAGCATCCAATAGGTCTATAAGTCTATTTTTAAAGCAATTAGGGTTGCATACGATTTCTGTAGTAGCTTTGGATCGACATTTGACGAAATAACGATAACTGTTATTAGTTAAATCTGCATGGCGTAGATATGATTATTGGCCTATATACTGGGTTCTCGCTTCCTGGATTTTCCTGAAACTTACTGGGATTTGATGTTTTTCCATGAATTTCCTAGCGTTTGAAGCCTCGTAGAGCAGCAACC
The DNA here is from genome assembly GCA_030248225.1 of Trileptium ribeirensis. Taxonomy (NCBI): domain Eukaryota; kingdom Metazoa; phylum Nematoda; class Enoplea; order Enoplida; family Thoracostomopsidae; genus Trileptium; species Trileptium ribeirensis. The sequence goes on from JASANE010003713.1 coordinate 12,739, forward strand.
ACATTTCCTGGAATTTTTAGCATAAGTGTCCTGGGGAATGACAATTCTTTTTCGGCCTTTTTCACCTAACATGACTTCATTGTTGCGTCCGTTTTGAGACTTAAAATGAGAAAAATTCGGATGATGGGAAGAAAGCTGCCATGATCAAAAACGAGGGGGAACGAATGCTGGATGAGGTGCAAAAGTTTGAAGCCAAACGTAAAGTTGCATAATTTCGGACATCTTCATTCGCGTACAAAATGGCGGAACTTAAGACGAAGCTGATTTAAACAGGAGTTGAAACATGAGTTTGATATTTGCATTACAATTGTATTTAGTTTGAATTTTTATGGTAAAAATTTCTTGGGAGATTTAAATTATTTTTCTGGGATTTCCTGGAATTTGAGACTAATCGATCCACGGCCATCTTGTATATAATTAATGTCTTATTTAGGGTTTATACTACTCGTATTACAAAACATTAATCGATGCGCCAACATTTATGAACGGTCTCAGTCAAATAATGAACGATAACGTTACCGAATATCCTGATACTATTAATACGTTGAAACGCTTTAATCTCTATCCTGAGGTTATTATTTTCTTTCTGTAATTTTATAGTTGTTTTGCTATTATTTTTGCGGTAATAATAGTTTTATGAAGGATTCTTGTATATAAAGTTGATCGAGTTGCTTATCAAGTACATTTCGACGACTTTCGGATTTAAATTTTTAAAAAAATTTCTTTCTAAGTTAGAGTCTTAGTTGATTTTAAATAGGTTGCGGAAGCAACACTTAAATGGTTTCCAATATTTGTTCTTTATTATTTTTGCACAATATGGTCAGCTTGCGTCATTCTAACGTAGTGTAAAATTTCCATTGTGTTTTATACCTACAAAAATGCGCGTTATGTTCCTAGTATTTCATATTTAAACGTAGTTTAAGTTGGTAGTGGCATTGACATCAATTAAAAATGGGAAATAATGTTAGGATTGTTGCTAAACTAAACAGAATGATCGCTATTAGACTTTTTTGGCGTCGCTGACAAGCAAACTAACTACATAAAGTTATTATTCAAAAATTAAACCCACGTACACTGCAGATAGATAGCGACTGTACTCACAAAATAGTATCATCTTGCCGATTCTTGCTTAATATAACAAATCTAGTATATGCTCTGGCTAGTCCAAACTTCGGCAGTTATAACGGGGGGCCCCGACTCACCTGCCGTTAGGTGCCGGATTTTGCCTGGGGGGAAATTTTCTGCCGGATTTTGTCGCATTTAGACGTTAATTTTTCTCCGCAGGGGAGTAGGAGCCTGGGGGCAACCAAAAATGTCGGACCCCCACACGCCCCACTTTGGACTAGAATGATGCTAACAAGTGGTGAATAATTTTTGCATATCTCTCTAACGTCATGATGATCGCGTTGTTTTTTATCTATATTACTGCAATTGGTTAAATTCTAATTAGATATATATAAATAATCTGTACCGTTTTAAAACGCGTTACTGAATCCAAATCCACGTATGCCAACAAGATAGAATTTTAGTGGGCAGCTATTTTATATTGTCAGTTGAAATAGCGTGTCTACAGCCTTCCGAAATACGGCCTGGGGCATTTTTTGGCCATGTTGATTTTCGAACGAAATTTCAAAGGGAATAACATGTAATTTTAGGCGGATCAATGAATAGTATTTTAGTGTTACAGTGTAACAGGAGGTGGGGGTTGGGTAAGTGGGCAGAATGCCAACCCCGACAGGCCAGGTAGTATTTTTCGTGTCGAGAATTCTAGATCATTTTTGCTACAGGTGATTCTCGGTGCCTCATTTCGAATATATAACGCGTTTGCTGAGCGTTTTGGAATAAAGATTAAAGAATGTTGGCGAACGGATCGCGGAAAGAATTTGCCGCCTATTTTAAGCTGCGAAGGTGATTTAATTAACGCTAAAATATTTGCTTTTTTATACTGTTTTATAAATCACTAACATAATTTAGCAATTTGAGATAATTTATTTTACGATCCAAACACGATATCTGGTCAGATATGGGTCTGAGGCCTTAAAACATAGGGAATTCAATACTGCGATGGTGTTTATTACAGTCCCGATGACGTCTATGCACTGCTGTGTTTTTCAATGTTTTGCTCACCTCGAACGATATGAGGTAGTATTTTAGAACTTAGAGGATTAGATAGATTTGAAGTTTCGGAGTACTTGAGGCGACGGTTGCATAACCTTATAAGGAGCAGAATTGTGTTTACAAGTTTTGGCTTAGCTACAACTATTGTCAGGACAAACAGAGGCTTTCCGCAAGGGGGGGGCGTACTTTCACCGCTGCTGTCTAGTTTAGTTGTGGATGACATGTTAGAAATTATTTCTTGAGGCGAGAACTCAGTGTATTGCCTACTCTGGTGACATATTACTTCTCTGTTCCTCCGCTACTTTGGCGGTAGCATGTAGGAGAATGTAGAATGATACTATGGTCTCTCTCGTATTAAGAGAGGGCTTTCGACTGGTATGAGCAAAAAAGTTCAAGAAGTGACTATGTGGATATTAGATTTGATGAGACTGGTCTGATGTCAAAAGAGCATTTTAAGTACTTGGGACTTTACTTGGATTCGAATCTTACTTGGAATCATCATATAAGGTAAGCCTCCAACAAGGCTATCAAACTGCTTTTTACTATAAAAAGAGCAGCTGGTATCAGTTGAGGTTTTCGGCCCACACTTGTGGTTATTCTATATAACACGGACGTTATTCCTTCATGGTTATATGGTTGTGCAATTTGATGGAGTATGATCACTGGAGTCGGACTCAGTAGTTTCGTACATGGCGTAAAAATAGTCTATATAGAGGTTTTTCCGTATGCTGAATGCAATGATTTGGCTTTCTAGACCCCAGCGCGTATATTTCATGCCTTTTCATAGATTTTAAATGGGTTTAGGCTCATTGAACCCGATTTTCAGAATATAATGTGTCTTCAGTGTTTGCTTACAATATAATGTTGTCTTCAGTTGTTTAGTTAATCATTGCGTACAGGTCTTCATGAATTGTTGTATGTATAGGTTTTCTGATTTATTGTCTGTATTGTTATTCTGGTAGGCTAAACACAATGGTTTGGTTATCTAGAGACCACACCAAATACTTGATTCGTTGTCAGTTCTTTCCGATGGATTAGGGTCAACGAGAGTTTAGGATTTTCAACAGGTTTTAAGGTAGTATATACATCAAACACAATATGTTACAGATGTTGAACAAAATTATACAAGGCTCACTTCGTTTGCCCTCTCAATGAAAACTTTAGTGTAATGTGGTTGATGGAAAATTGACATGTGTGAATTGTGGGGGGGGGGGTGAGCGGAGGCAATGGAGCGTTTTTTACCTTGATATAAGCAATGGGGAGAAGCGAGAGGGAGGTTCCAGGGGAATAATAGGTTGGAGGTGGACAACATTTCTCATATTCAGACGCATAACTTATTATGGCTCCTTCTTAATACTAGAAGATTATAGTTGGGTTAAACTCAATGGGGAGAGGGTTGTGATGGGTCGAGAGCTGCACCTAGGGGACCTGTGCAGTATCATGTCCCCTAGTGTCGCGAACTATCTATCTACCGAGTATTTCAGAATATGGCGAAGTTCCGATAAATTTTATTTTTCCCTGAAAAAGCTTAACAGGGTTCGCATTAATGTTGTTACGGTATTGATTATTTGGTTGATGTAGTTTTGATATTTCTCAGCTAAAGTTACGCGAAAATGGTTATGCATGCTCTAAAAATCAACTGAATTAAATATATTATTATAATTTATGGAAGTTTCGGTTTAGTTACAACTTTTCCATAAAATCCTCAAGATTTTGTCTCAAATTCAGAAGATTTTTAGAGCTTTGCTTATTCAACCTCAAGCATATTTTGTCCCGTTAGGCAGTTCCTCGCAAAATTGCGTTTCGTGATTTTGAGATTAGGTTGTCTCTGTAAAAACCTCTAGCCAACTAATAGACTTTGGAGATTAACGATAAATGTTCGGTTTCTCTATTAAGTAAAACATGTATAGAATTTCAGTGAATAGACAGACCGAAATGATTAGGGAAATAGGCCGTGATACGGAAGCACGAGATTCCGGGTTTTATAGTAGGTTCCCAGATTTGGCGTACGCCATTACCTGACTGATTCATGGGAGCGTATAAATACAAAAATTGTAAGCAAATATCTTTTTCAATGTAAATCGGTGACATAAAATGCAAATCATTTGTGACTTAGATTTATCGTGGGTTTTTTTATTTTTACTAATTTATCTTCTTAGAATTCATGAAAATTCCGTATGTCATCTGTGATGAATTTATCGAGAATGGGAACAAAGAAACCGCCAACTGCCATTGAACCAGTGTGAGCATAAAATTTTACCCTCAGATACCCGCGTTGAACAAAAAAGAATAAAAGTGACGGAGGAGTCTCTACCTACGTAGCCTCTTATTTCAAGAGTCCACGTGTTACGAATCAAGTTTTTTTTTCCAGGAATGGGAGATCCGTTCTATTTCTACGTAAATTGTGCCTTCGCTATCGCTTCAACACTTGCCGGTACATTATTTCTTCACGGTTTGTTGCTCAGGTGAGTAGCTTGGTGATTTACAAAATAGCTTTGCAACCTGAAAATTAGTGGGCACTGCTAATATAGACGTCGATATTTGTGAGGAGATCAAGAATCATCCCATGTATTTATACTAGTGAGTTTTGTGGAGATAAATATATTTCCTTAAAATAACTGGTAGGCTGTGGCAGACGATTTTTTGGAAAACAAATTTATTTTGTCTATTTCAGCAACGTCACTAAAACTATTGTTGATAGTGTTGTTCAATAACTTTTTTAATTTTGGTATTAAAACATTCTCTGTGATTCATGACGAATTTTTGTGTAAAAATTTTGTCAGCTGCACGATTGGTGACTATGGCAAATTTAACACATTTTGATTGTTTGGCCGTGAAAAAATTGGCACTGTTTTGAAATCTTTTTTAGTATTGTCGCTGACTTTTGTTAATTAAAGCCTTATAATAAAACGCTGCATAGGCTACTATCGACGTCTATTCTTTATAATTTGGTTACTGGGTATGTCCCAGGTATCGTAGTGGCCTATACACAGGACCAAAATAGTACATGTGAGGTGAGTTAGGGAGGGAATCGCCGAAACCAAAGAGAGATTGAAAATCCTAGGAATCATAGGATAGCCCAGAAGTTTACTCGCTTTGCGGACATTCATATCTTATCATATATACTCGAATGATTCATGAGGTGATCACTAGTACAACGTCTCTTGGGGAGGTAGAAACGGAGCGATATAAAATGCCTATCTTGATAAGAGAAACTCCTACTGTTGGCTATTAATCTGTTCAGCCTGTGAATTTTCAAACCAGTTGTTAACACAAAATGTGCCGAAAAGCGTTGGCCGGACCTTTGTATAACTGATCTTTCTTTGCATTACTAAAATGGTTTTTTACCGATTTTAGTATTGTTTTCAGTGGATCTGTATTCGGTGGTTTGATATCGGTTGGAGCATTCTTTTTTAATCACGGCGAGGTAAGTTGAACAATTTCTGTTCAATATTCAGCATTATTGTATAGCGAACTGTGTAGTGCTGCAGGTTATAACTATAGGTGTCCAAGTTCCAACGTTTTATTATGGTAAATGGCTCCGGCAGGGGGTAACCAAGAATTTTCTAAATCTTCAAAAATTTTCGTCATACTCTTCCACAATCTTCAATTACAATTTATATAATTCTGCTTATAATTGTTAAAATATTCCGCTGAGGCGGTTTAGATGCCGACTTCTTGGTACGGTAATCCTTTTCCTACTAATGAAATGTGGCCTTTGCTCTTTTTGTCACCATAGACGCGCAGGATGAGGTAATGAATAACTGTAACATCGCATACCGCACAATTGTTTTGTGTGCGGCTTGTGAATAAATGATGTAAGGTCATTATGGACTTGAATCGCATAATAATACGCTGATAACTGGTTACATTAGTTATTTTACACGATATATCGCGATTTGCCCCAGGAATTATAAAATTTTTACAACTGGTAGCAAATTTTTTTATAACGATGGTATATGGTGCAAAAATGACACTCGTTGTAGTATTGATGGGTACTGTTGGAATCAAGGCAGGCGGAGGTCGTACTTTAGGCGTCTTGTTTTTCGGCTTAAGTTTCTTGTTTACCGCTGTTTTATTGAAAGCGCCCCTAATATTAATACTGATTGTACATCTTTAAATTTTTCCACCGGCGGTCATTCTGTTTATTGTGAAATCGTGGAACTATTCCTCGGCGACTTGGTTTTGTTGGGATATAGGTTGTGAAGCCATATCGTTTTTTACAGGGCAGCCGTGGTAACAGCAATATTGGTTTGTAAACGCTATACAACTTTCAGTTTGCTGCAATTATTATTTCAGGCGACGCGAGTACAATGGACACCACCCTTGCGTGAAACATTCGGATATCCAATATTTGCGATGGAATTGCTTGTTGTGACTTACATTATTAAGTAAGACATGTTTCAAGAAGGTCCGGGAATGTATAGTTAAGTAGTACTAAAGTGTCGAATTATTATATTTTTCAAGTTATTGGTGGGTAATCATAATGGTTACGATTATCCTTCCTGTCTGTTTCAAAATTTGACAAATCATTTTTGTTGCCGAAGCCCAGTTTTGGTCTTTAGAGGTTCCAGCATGCCGAATGAATACTGTGATGTGGTTATCTAGAGTTCAGTATTCATATTTAATAGGTTTTCATTAGCTTCAGGATCAGTGAACGCGATTTCCAGAATATAGTCTGTTTTCAGCTGTTTAATTATATACGTATTGCAGACAGGTCAACAAAAATTATCTATATAGGTTTCCTGTAGGCTGAATACGATGACTTGGTTATCTAGAGGCA